>RJWT010052173.1:0-10607 GCA_004365215.1 Cuniculus paca
TGTTTTGTTTTATTGTCTTTAAAATAAACAAAAATGAAAAAGTAGTCAATGAAATTACAAAGTTAGTAGATAGTTCAGGCAGCAGAATTAGATTAGAGAGAATTTATAAACCAGAAAAGTAATTTTAAAGTTCTGAATATATAGCACTAAGAGATGTGAAAGTAGAAAGTATGTCAGAGAAGTTAAGAGATATAGAAAAGAAGAAAAAACAGTCTACTAGACAACCACCAATATTCCAGAAAGGAAAGAACTGGGAAAATGGAGAATATAGAATAGCTAAGGAAAGCATGGCTAAGTAGTTTAAAATATGAACAGAAGATATGCAAACTCATATCTAAGAACAGAGACAATTCCAAAAATTATATGTTTTTAAAAACTTACGTAATTATAGTTATAGTGCTGAAAAAGCAAAAACAAGAATCTTAAAAAACAATGAAGGGAAAATATAAACAGGCTACAAAGAGATGATAATTAGACCAAAGCTGACTTCCTGAAAATGCAATGGAACCTGGAAACAAGTGTATCATCTACTTTATGGAAAAGAGGGAAAATAAATTCAATTCTTAAATTATTTATCCAGGTTAACATTCATTAAAAATAAAGACAAAATAAAAAAATTTCCAAATAAACAAAAACTGAGGACACTCAAACCACCCAGGACCTCCCTGACAGAAGCTCTGAAGGAACTTGAGAAAAATAAACAAAGTTTTACTACAACACAAAGCCTAGGGAACCAAAATATACATTTTAAAAACTAACAAACGAGTAAAAAAGACAGTAATAATGCTTATTTTGGGGGAGGGTTAAAAACAACTAAAAATCTGGCAATAATGTTACATAAATTGTGGTAGCATGGTTAATGCCAAGTGTCCTAGGGGCTTCATCTAAGGTGGAAGAGTAGATGTTGGGTCCATTTTAGGGTCTGTGTTTGTATTCTGGTTATCGCCAATTCCATTCACTCTATGGTTCTCTGTCCATCTTTTGCTGTGCACCAGGAATTCTGGCCCTGAGCCTGCTTCATGGCTCTTGACCTTTGGATTTCAGTTGGTGTGCTCACCAGAGGCCCAGGAGGTGAAAAGAGAGAGAGCGAAAAGTGTTTATTTTTCTGGCTGCTTCCAAACTGGCTCAGCATGGGTAGGCTGTGTTCGTTTTCCCAAGACAGCTTTGGTGGGACACTTTTAATGCTCTCAGTTAGTTATGGTTATAGCTACTGCTAGTCTTTGTGAATTAAGAAACTACTTTCCTCACTTAGCCCTTTCAAACCTAAGTATAATAATGACCATTTATTGTTCCTACAAAACCCCGATAAACTGACTATTCTGTAAAAATGCCTGTTTTAAAATATACTCATGTAAACCATTCATTTCCTACCAGCACTCCAATTTATACAATATGCTAACATTATACAACATGCTAACATTCTATTTGTGTGTGTAAGTGATCTGCCTGTAATTCACTTAGCTGTGAGAACAAAGCTCTACAATGACATAATTCACAGCTTCCATAGTGTGTGAACCACAATATTCAGCATCCAATTATAGTGAGAGGGTACTCTAAGATGCATCCTAAGAACTTCATTTTTTGGCAATTTCATCGTACTGCAAATATCTCAGAGTTAATTAACATGAGCTAAGATAGCTGTGACAAAGTACACCATGCAATCTTATGGGAACACCATCATTTATATGATGGTCTACTCTTGAATGTTTAAAAAAAAGAATGAAAATAGACTTCAACAAAGAATTAGAATCTATAAGATAAATTCTGTGAACTTTGTAGAATTGAGAAATTATCTTCAATAAGCAGGATACGGAGGACAACATTGGTAAACAGGAAGAAGGGCATATTGAAAATATCCAAAAGGAAGCAAAAGGAGAAAACAGAAGGGAGAAAATAAGACACAACATATAAAAATGTGGGACATTTTTCATTATACATTTTTCAAAAGGTATAACAACTGTGTAACTCAGAAGAGATGAAGGAAAAAGAGGACACAAACAGCTTTGAAGGTAGAGTGGCTGTAAAATATCCAACTCTAACAGGAATCCTGTGAAGACAGAAATAACTGAAAATGACAGGAAGAAAAATTAAAACAGCAAGTTACTACAATAGTTTTCCATGTGACAAGTTCCCAATGTCTGTCTCTTCGATCAGGGCTATCCAATGTACCTATAAAAAAGAACTAGGCTTTGGGAATATCTGTTCCAAAAGATACTCCATGAATAACTGGAATGAGGGTTTTTATGTTGAGTTTTTCATGTGTGTCAACAATATATCTTCCAGAGTGACACAAACTGTCTTTGCTTTCTTTTTGGTGATCTTAAGATAAACCAATGGCCTTACAGTACCACTGAAATCTCAATGTCTCCTAAGTAGGTTTGTCTAGTTCTGTCTCCTTCCAGTAGCTAATACATTTTATTTGCAACAGAATAAAATACTTTCACTTGGATGTTGGAGAATAATCCAAGGTAACATTAGGGAAACTTTAACTCTGAAGATGTCTTTCCCATTTAGTCCATGGCAACCTCATTTTCCTATTAATTTTTAAAAAAAGCAAAAATCTAGGAACTGTTCTTGATCTCTTCTTTTCCTCAATCTCCACATTCACTCCATCAACATTTTCATTATCTTCTAAATAACATTCAACTTTACTCATTTCTCTCTCTCTCTATCATTATTATGTAGTCAACATCACTATCATCTTTTCCTGGACCACTGAAATGTCTTTCTAATTAGCACCCTGAATTTACCCTCATCCCCTACCCCAACCTTATAAAAATTCAGAAACATGAATACTATTTGTGGAATAAAAATCAGATCATGCCACATATTTTGAGTTCAAATTTTTTAGGGACTTCTCATTACTCTTAGGAAACATTAACCTCTGAAGTACTATGTCATCTGGCCCCTATTTTCTTTGCAGCTGGGTTGTTTGCCTCCTGCATTATTCTGTTATACTGTTTTAGATACTTGAAAGGCCCAGGCTGCCAGGGTTTCCCCAAAGCTGGGTCCTGCTATCCTCTCAGATCTCTATTCAAATATGGAGACCTCAGAAAGGCTTTGCCCAGCAGTCACTCTCCGTCACACACCTTGTTTTTTCTTGCAGTTGTATGTTTATTTTGTGCTTACTTGTTTATTGCCTCTTCTTCCTCATTAGTAGGTAAGATTTACAAGGCAGGAGTTCTTTAACCTCCCAGACCTTGGAATTGTGTCCATATGCACAATGTGCACGATTGTCTTTGGAATAAATGAGCAGACAGACATGTAAATATCCTCCACCTAAGTTGTGTTTTCAAAATAGTACTTTAGAAGGTTGAGCAAACATTTGCTAGTTTACTCACAACTATGTTACACACCATCTGCCTGCTTTGTATTGTAAGGAATACATTTTCATGCTTCAACATTTTCTGACTTCTTGTGGGTTCAGCAAGTAAGGGTTCTGAAGAAGTTCTAGTGACGGCAGAAGAGGTCAGAATGTTCCTTCTCAGTCTCTGCTTTGAGTGGCATTTCCTCATTGTGACTCTGCTTCCTCTGTGGTCTGAGATACCACTAAGCAGTCTGTCCCATGGGTTTATCTCTTTTGATACATTCCCAGATTCTGGCTGGCATAACGATTTCCTCCACAATCCTCCAGTCCCACAACTGGCATAACTTCCTGCTGTTCTTTGTTCTCTTTTTCATCACGTTTGTCCCTTCAGCTCTTCTATCAGCTCTGTAATCAATTCCTTGGATTAAATGTCCTTTGTTTGAAATACCTAGGCTGGTAGCTGCTTTTATGATTAGACTGTGAATGATACAAACACATATTTCCAAAATGTTATCATTTATCAAAACATATTGTGAATCTTTAAAAGCATCCCAACATGTGTATGAATCATCTCGTCTTTGTGCTGGTAAGACAAAATACTACAGACCGGCAAAAATATGGTCTCCATGCTTTCAAGATGGTGCCTACTTGCTGTGCACTTACATGGTAGAAAGCATAAGAACAAAAGAAAAAGGGCATGATGTGATATTCTATGCATTTATAAGGCATTCATTCATGAGGGCAGGTGTCTCATAATGTAATCTTTTCCCTAACTATCAACTTCTTAGAGGTTAGTCCATCACACTAAGGATTAAGTTCCAACATGAATTTTGGAGGGGACTCATTGAAACCACAGCGTATCTCGAAACATAATCAAAATAATGAGGTTCACTAAACAAGCCTCAAAGTGACTTTTGATTATTTCGAAGCACCAAAAATACAATTAAGTTACAAGTATATCAGTTCATATACAGTTAAGTCCCCGATTTGGAAACATTTAAGTTGCTAACTTTGACAGATAGGAACAGACTTCACATTAAAAACACTCTTAGGTGCAAACATATCATGGAAGTAGCTCACATGTCTACTGGATATTGTCACAGTTGTGCTGCTGTGTGCTTGTTGTACAGTGAGATACTGTACAGTATTTTTCTCTGCATTTGATTTTTTATGCTTTATATTGTATATTTTTGTCAAAGGTATGTAAGGCTCACTTTGTTGGATTTATGAACAAGTCTGACTTATAAATGTTCTCCTGGAACAAAACTCATTCATAAATCAGGGACTTGCTCTACTAGAGGCTTCTGAATGAAATTATAAAAGAGATGTTTTAAATATTTGTTTCTTTGAGCAATGAAAATATTGTTAATGTAAGCACAATCTAACTTCTTTCTTTTCTTCCCTCCTGCCTTTCTTTTTCCTTCTTTTTCTTCTTCTCTTTCTCAATGACAGTACTTTATAAAATCTCAATTTTGCCCTGATGGATTTAAAAAAAAAAACCTGTCCTGCAATTAGCTATTAGTATATGTATGATAAAAAGATGTTGATTTGGCAGAAGTTCTAGACAGAATAATGAGATAGGAAATTTCAATATCACCCAAATATTTCTTTATCAACTTCATATCTTCTACTGCATTCTAAGAACTGTCTTTTGGAATTGGTTCTATACGAGATATTTTATCCCCTCTTAAAACAAAAACAAACTTGAGAACTTTTGTGTGAAGAAGAAACTAAAATTATTCCATGACTAACTTTATATTAGTGTGTCTTCTAGAAAAAATGTCTGGGCTAATTAGAAAATGTGGCTCAAATAAGAGTCAGTCATTTGAATCTCAAAATATGAGCTGAATGAGTTTCATAAAGGGGTTGAGGTCAATGTTGCCAGACAAGCAATCTTTAAGAAAGTGTATATTTCATCACAAGATGTTTCTCGGGGACTGGATACAGTGAAATCGTTGTTGGAAACATTAATTTACATGCCAGAATTGGAATTTGAATTCTTCCCTTCACAAAAAAATCAATTTATTCATCAATTCAAAATTTGATAGAGTAGTACTTGTAATCTCTTCAAAATCTAAAACAAATGGTTGTTTACATGTTTTCTTACCTGTGCACCCTCTAGTGCACATGAACAGATTAAAATGTAATCACTTTCTTCAGAGCTAGCAAGTGTTATTTTGTGAAAGAAGAATCAAGGTATATTATGTACAAGCACAAATTCCCTATGATGAATGTGATCACTATGCATGCACCAAGAAAATTTTATAAAATGAGAAAAAACAAATAAGAATAAAACCAGGAACAATACAAGGATGCCTGCTGTTCCCAATCCTGATCAATAAATTTCTCAACACATTAGCTACAGAAATTAGACAAAATAAATAAACAGAATATGTCTAGGAAAGGAACAAGTTAAATGATCATTATTTGTGGATGACATGATTCTTTGCATGGAAGACCCCAATAACTCTACTAAAATACTACTAGAATTAATAATCAAATTCAGGAGCATAATAAGATACAAAGTCAACAGTCAAAAAAAATAACATTCTGTACACCAATAACAAAGTCACCTAGAGAGAAGTTAGGGAAACTACTTTTCACAAAGGCATCAAAAAATTGAAATACTTAGAAATTAACCTAAGTAAGTGAAAAACCTCTACAATGAAAACTATAGTATCCTGAAAAAGGAGACTGAAGAGGCTAATAGAAAAATGAAAAGATATCTCCTATTCATGGATAAGCACAACCAATATATTAAAAATTGCTATACTTTGAAAACTGTTACACAGATTTAATGTAATCCAAATCAAAACTCTAATAATATTCTGTATAGAACTAGAGAAAGGAATCCTAAACTTTAGGAGGAACCAGAAGAGACCTAGAATAGCAAAACCAATTTTGAGCAACAAGTCCAAGGCAGGAAACACCAGAATCTGAGTTCAAGTGATACTGCAAAGCTACAGTGGTAAAAACAGTATGGTACTGTCAAAAAAAGTGGCCTTGTGGATCAGCAGAACAGAATAGAAGGTACAGAAACAACTGCAGTCACACTCAGCTACCTTATCTTTGACAAAGAGGTCAAATACTTTCACTGGGAGAAAGACAGCCTCTTTAACAAATTGTGCTGACAAAACTGGCTATCTAAATGCCTGTAATCCCAGCACCTGGGATGCTGAGGCAGGAGGATCATGAGTTTGAGGTCAGTGTGAACTGCATAGTGAGACCCTGTCTTAAATAAATAAATAAATAAATAAATAAATAAATAAATAAAACTGGCTATCCACATTCCAAACATTCACTTAGTCCCTTATCTCTCACCATTCACTAAACTAAAATCAAAACAAATCAAAGATCTAAGAATTAGAACAGAAAAACTTAATCTGCTCGAATACAAAATAGGTAAGACATTTGAAGTTACAGGAGTAGGCAAAGACTTTCTGAACAGAACTGAAATTCACAAGAAATAATACCAAGAATCAATAAATGGGATCATATCAAATTAAAAAGCTTCTGAACAGCAAGGAAAACCACCAACAAAGTGGAAGAGAAACTTGTCTAGATACTCTTTACATTTCCTATAGAAAGGAAAAAAATTTTCCAGTTATTCCTCAAAGGATTAGTACCTAGAATGTAAAAAAAAAAAACTGAAAAAATTAGATTCCTCTCAAACTGAAGACCCAACCCAAAAAATGGGCATCTGAAATGAGTAGACACTTCTTAGGTGAAGAAACACAAATGGTTCTCCAGGTGTGAGAGCAGATTCCTGTAATTCTAGCACTCAGGAGACTATGGCAGTAGGATCACAAGGAGTTTTGAGGCCAGCCTGTGGTATACAGACAGACTTTGTCTCAAACTTAGAAAAGAAAGAAAAAGATGTAAAGAAAACCAAAGTATGACCTGTCAATAAATACATGAAAAAAATGTTCAACATTATTTGCCATTCAAGATATGAAAATTAAAACAACACTGAGGTTCCATCTCACTCCAGTAAGGATGACAGTCATCAAGGTATAAACAAATAACAGATGCTGGTAAGGCTGTAGGGTCAGGGTAAGCATCTAAAACAAAACAGAATATATAAAATCAGCAAAACTGCAACTGGTTGTATGATCATCTGATGCATTTATACCTACCATAAGGACATCTTTCCAAATTGACATGGTAGTACTTGAAATGTTCTGCCTCCTATATTTCTTGCATTTTTCGTTATCCCATACAGACTATGACCATCCTTTTGAGACTTCTTCTAACTGTTGGAGATAACCACACTGTGAGGCCACTGTAGTACATAGAACACTGTGATAATAAGGTACACATTCCTATTCCTAAAAAGATGCTAAATGCATTATGTTTTTCTTCACTATGGTATTTTTCTTTTTTATACTCTTATCAAGATGAAATTAACATAAAATAAAATTCAATTACTTAATGGATAAGACACCTTTTTAGTATATTTATTGAGTTATGCACCCATTGTCACAATCTAATTTTAAAATATTTTCATTCTCCAAAAAGAAACCCTATTTGATTAATGGTTATTCACTGTTAGCCCATCCTAGGCCTAGATAAGAATGACTGTACCATTTATCTTTACAAATAAGCCTATTTTGTACATTTCATATACCTGTAATCACGCAAGGTGTAGTATCTTGTAGTGAGCTTCTTTCACTTACTACTGTCTTTGCAAGGTTTGTCAAATAGTACTGTGTGTTAGATAGTATTGCATTCTTTTCTCTCTTTTTGGTTGAGTAATGTTCAGTATGTTATTTATCCATTCATCCATTGATAGATATTTCAGTTTTTTCCACTATGAGGCTAGAATGGGCAATACTTCTATGAATACTTGTGTATAAGGTTTGCTGTGAATATGTTTTTAATTATTTATTAACTAGGAGTGGAATTTCTGGCTTACATGGCAACTCTATCATCTAATGTAGAATCACCACTTTGCATTCCTTCCAGCAATGTATGAGGGCTTTAATTTCTCCACCTCCTCTCTAACACATTTATCATATTTTTAATTGTAGCTCCTAGTGGGTATAAAGTGTTATTTCATAATAGCTCTAACTTGCATTGCCCTAATAACCAATGATGTTTCACATCATTACATTTGTGTCTTGGTCATTGGTATATCTTCTTTGGAGACCTGCCTGTTTAGATCTTATGCCCATTTTATAATGAATTATTATTATTATTGTTATTGAGTTGTAAGTGTTCTTTACATATTCTGATATGCCTCTTGTCAGATGCACAATTTGCAAATAATTGATCCATTTTGCTGATTGTTTTTCACTTTCTCAGAGGCATCATTTGCAGCACTACTGTTGTTAATTTTGATGAACTCCATTTTACCTATTTTTTTTCATGAGATGTGTTTTGGTTTCATATCTAAAAAAACTAATACCTAAGAGGTCATGAAAATTTACTGTAAGTTTTTCCAAGACTTTATATTTTTAATTCTAATATTTGGTTCTATCATACACTTTGAGATAATTTTTTGTAGGTAACATGCTAGCTTAATTTTCTTTGGTATGTAGATGTACACTTGTCCTAGTCTTACTATTTTAAAAGAGTGCTTTTTCTTCATGGACTTGTCTAGATACTCTACTTGTAGATTGCCCACAGATATGTAGGTTTATTTTTGGGCTGTCAATTCTGTTCCATTGGTTTATTATATGCTATATATCAGGATGAAATTGTCTAAATTACTGCAACTTTGTAGTAAGGTTTAAAATTTGGACATGAGTTCTTTTAAATTTTATGTTTTTCACATTAGGTTGTGTTGTCTCAGTCCATTGCACTTCTGTATAATTTTTTTTCTTTTTTTTCTTTTTTTTTTACCAGGGATTGAACTTGACCTCACGCTTACCAGGCAAGTGCTTAAGCTGCTGAGCTAAGTTCCTGGCTATTTCTGTATAACTTTTAGGGTTGGTTTGTTAAGTTTTGGAGAAAAAAATCCACTGAAATATTTTGGGATTTGATTGAATCTCGAGTTCACTTTATAGTATCATCTTTATAAATTTTATGAAACATAAATATGTAATAACTTAAATTTATTCAAATATTCTTTAATTTCTTTCATCAATGTTGGATACTTTACATTGTATAAGTCTTGCAGTTCTTTCGAAAATTTATTCTCAAATATTTTAGACTTTTTAATGCTAACACATATGGATTTATTTCCTTAATTTCATTTCCAAATTGTTCATTGTTAATGTATAGAAATACAACTGATTTTTTTCTTTTTTTTCTTTTGAAGAGAATAAAACCAAATGAAATAAAGCGGAATAAAGTCAATCACAACAAAACAATGAATGTGATACAGGACTTCAAAACAAGATAAAAAGAAATCAATAATAGCTACCATAATGCCTCTTGTTACCTACAAAATAACTGCCCATATCATCAGGCATAATAAAATCAAACAAAACAGAACAGAATAAAGCCAACCAAAACAAAACAATGAAAGAAATACAGGGCTTCAAAACAAGACAACAGGAAAACAACACTGGTTACCATAATGCTTCTTGTTGTCTTCAAAGTAGCTGCCTATACCATCAGACATAATAAAATCAAACAAAACAAAACAATGAAAGCAATATGGAACTTTAAAACAAGGTAATAGGAAATCAATAATGGCTACCATAATATATTTTGTTATTTTTGAAATGGCTGCCCATGCCATCAAATGTAATAAAATCCAATAAAACAAAACAGAATAAGACCAAACTAAACAGAACAATGAAAACAATACAAGGTTTCAAAACAGGATAATAGATTAACAACGGCCACTGCTTTCCCTTTTTAGACACTTACTCTGCTTTCACTTTCACAATATGTATTGTGTATTTTGGATCCCACAAACTCTTTCAGTTTTTTATACTAGGGAGACAACATGATGTTCACTCTTGTGAACCATTTCACCCAGAGCATGATCTCAAGTTTTATCCATTTACTGACAAAAGCCTCGAGGTTATCTTTCTTTATAGCTGAGTAGCTTTCCATTGTATAAAAATGCCATATCTTTCTTAACCACTGCGACTGATGGGAAGGCTACCCCTACTTTTTTTTCTGGTTTCCTGTCACACAGAGCATTGTTTTCTCCCCCTTTGATTTTCAGTCTATGAATTTTCTTTCAAGTTAACTGTGTTTCTTGTATAAAGAATATTGATGGATCCTGTCTCCTTGATCCACTCTGCCTGTGTTTCTTTCTATTGATGAATTGAGGCCATCTACATTAATGGTTATGGCCAACATGCACTGGTTCGTTTCTGCCATGCTATTTTCCTGCCATTGG
>RJWT010052174.1:0-10600 GCA_004365215.1 Cuniculus paca
CAGGTGGGATGGGACTTCTGAGACTGCTTTCAACTGGTGGAGAGAACTGGGCTTGAAAATGGGAGAAGCAGACTGGTGTGTGGCTGCACACAGCTGTGAGGCTGAAGCAGGAGGATTCCAAGTTCAAGGCTGGCTCAGGCACCTAGTAAGATCTTTTCTCAAAACAAAAGGGATTCAGAGTGTAGCTCAATGGTAGAGTGCTTGCCTGGCATGTGGGAGGTCCTGGTTTTGCTCCCCAGCACCCCAAAAAAGAAAAGAGAGGGGCAGAAAATCAGGGTGAGGGAGAGTGAGGTCCTGGCCAGTCTGCCCCTCCCAGCTCCCTCCCTGACTCTTGGTCCTCCTCCCTTGGGCCCTGGGACCAGACACTGGCTCTGACTCAGCTGATGAAATGCAACCCCATGGCTCCCTAATCAGGAAGCCTGTAATTAGCCTGTCTCAGAAGCCAGAGCCTCCAGAGAAGGCCCCTTTCACCTGCCTTCTTCCTGCCACCCACAGGACTCAGACTAGGGGAGCGCTGGCCCCTGGGGCCCTTGAGGTGAAGGGGGGAGCATGAGCACAGGGGCAATGAGATGCCACGGCACGCACTTATGCACGCAGTGGCCTCGGGAGATGACCTCACTAATGAGATGATGGAAATGATCCTAAGCGGCTCGAACCCTGTTTCCTCCATCATGTGCCCAGGGACGAGCTTCGGTGTCCTTGCCACATCCGCACAGCTCAGGCCAAGCCCTGCAGGGCTGAGGCTCAGGCTTAGGTCCCCTCTTGACTGCTTCCCATACTCCTCTGCCATTACTCCCTCACCTCTGCTCAACACGCTGTGGGAAGGTCTGCCCCAGACCCCACTTTCTCCTCTCCTACAGACCTCAGACCCCTGTAATGACCGGAAACGACTGCTTGCCCCTGACCTGGTGGACTCTTCCTCTCCTGACCTGGGGTAGCTTGTGGCTGGTTTGGCTGAGAGGATTGGCCCTGTGTGATTTCTGCATCTGTAAGATGCTGTATCTCTTGTTTTCTAGAACATTTCCCTCTGACTTACTTTTCTCCTTGCTGAGACATAATACCCAACACTCAAAGTTAAAGGAGGAAAGGTTTATTTAGTTCACAGCTTTTAGAGGTTTCAGTTCATAATCAGCTGGCTTGAAAGCAGGGTGGCATGACAGACAAGTATCACAGAGGAGAAAAGAGTTCATGGTGGCCAGAAGGTAACAAAACAATAAGGGATGACCACAGCTCTTTCTTTCATCTTATCCAGGCTAGTTAGGGCAGGTGGCACTCATACCCTTAACCCCGTTGCCCTTGATCCTAGCATTGCACTGTGAACCAATTCCAGCATCATCTGGATGCAGCCACCTCTGAAAAAGGTCCATCTATGACTTCATGGAGCTTTGAGGGGGATATCTCAACACAAGCCATAACATTCCACCCGTGGCCCTCCAAAGACTCATACATATCCATTTATGTGAAAGCCACTTATTTCATCTCTAACAGTTGCCAAAATCCTGACAGTTTCAGGACTGCCGAAAAGTCCAAAGTCTCCTCTGAGATTTAAGGCAAATTCTTTTTTTTTTTTTTTTTTTGGTTGGTACTGGGGATCAAACTCATGACCTCATGCCTACTAGGCAAACTGCTGGGCTAAATCCCCAGCCCTAAGGCAAATTCTTAGCTGCAACTCCTGTACAAATGAAAAGGAAGTTGAACACTTCCAACATTCAATGGTACAAGATGGACATTTCCATTCCAAAAGTTACAAATGGGGATAGTATGGAATAGGGACAAAGCGAGACCAAAATCCAGTAGGGCAAACATTAAATCCCACAGTTCCACTTCCAGCATCCCTGTGGCAAGTTGTGAACACCAAAGGGCTTAGGTGGCTCCACCCCTACAGAACTGCCTGGGGTTGTAGCTCCCATGGCTTTTCTCTAGGGCCAGCTCTGCTCCCTCCTTGCAGTTTTCCTCAGATGATCCACATTTGTGGCTTCTCCAAACTTCTGTGGTCTCAACTGCACCTTCACCTTCACACTCACAGATTCACACACTGCTCTGACAGGGACACACTGCCTGGCTGCCCAGGCCTTCTTCTGAAATCTGGGTGGAAGC
The DNA here is from genome assembly GCA_004365215.1 of Cuniculus paca. NCBI lineage: Eukaryota > Metazoa > Chordata > Mammalia > Rodentia > Cuniculidae > Cuniculus > Cuniculus paca. Next base: position 2,098 of record RJWT010052174.1, read on the forward strand.
CTCCCTGACCCCACAACTCTTGCATTCTGTATGCACCTAAAACCATCATCATGTGGCTAACTCCAAGGTCTGCTGCCAACTGGAGAAGGGCTTCCCTGCCTCTTGACTGTAAGGGTCCAGTGCCTATGAACCAAATCCTATGGAACAACTACCCTAGGCTGCTGCTGTTCTGGAACATGGTGCCCTAGGGCTGTCTTCTCCAAACTAAGGCTTTTACTTTTGCAATACTGAGGCTGCAAAAGTTGGAGTCCTGATTCTTCTTGTGATGCCCTCAGGCCATCTAGTCTCTTACCTTCTTCTAAAATATTTGGCTTTTTCTTCCAATCTTTTCAGTGACCGATTTCTGTTCCATCTTTGCAGGCCACAACTTTATTGAAGCTTCTTTTCTGTCCACACTCAAAATGTTTTAAATCATTCTGCTGGTTCTTTGCTCTTGATTCTCAACATCAATCTGGCTAAAAGCCCCTAACAGTAGCTATGCCACTGCCTCAACATTAGACTACCTTGAAATTTCTTCTGTCAGATTAATTAGTCTGCTGCCCTTAATCTCACGCTCAGGCAAAGTCTAGACACAAGTAAAATGCAGATAAGGCTTAACACACCTCATCTGTAGTCCAATAGTCAATGTCATCCCTCCCCAACAGAAACCTCCAAAACCTGGTCTTTACTGGGATCATTTCTGTCAGCATTCTGGTCTTCTGAACTCTGACCAGAATCTCCCATCAAGTACAGTCTAAGGCATTCCACCTCTACTTTTTCAGCCAACATCTCCAAAACCTTCCCACAAGTCAGCCCCTAATGCTCATAAACTGCTATGTCCAGCGTGGCTCTTGAAATTCCCAGGGGGAGGACAATGGCGCATGTAAAAATGAAGACAAGATCCAGAATGCCGAAAGCTGAGATCAGGTAGAGACCTCTCTCCTGGTGGGAGAAAAGGAACTGCCCAATGACTGCAGTGCATTCGTTTATACAATCAGCAAGAGGTCGATAACAGGTGAAACTCTCCTCCTAATGAGAGAAAGGACTTGCCTAACAACTTGTTTGTCTGGCTCACCTCAGGCACTCCATGTTCTTGGGCTGTCTTTGCGTTAGTCCTGCATGTGTGATTGATCTCCAGCTCATCTGCTCCCTATATAATCTCCCTTCTCTGTTCTATAGTTGCAAGTGATGGGTGGTCAGCTGGAGCTGGAGGAGCTGTACCTGGAGGATTCTGCAGAAGACCCTCTTTCTCATGAAAAGCTTCTCTTCTCCACTCCTCCCCAGGTGTCCCCAGCCAAGCCTTTTCCTGTGAAGGCCCTCTCCTTCTCAAACCCTTTTCATTCTGAGTGAACTCACTTGTTTAGGCCAAAGATTCCCAGTCCAAGGATTTCAGGTCCCTGCATTCAGCAATTCAACTCTCTGCAGCCCCATTAACCTACAAGAGTAGTTAGTTACCAGCATAACTGGAAATTGTCAGAGGGTGTCAGTGATTTGAACCTCTTTCATAGCTAGCATATTACCAGGGCATTGTTCCATACATCCTGTGGCCACACTCATCCTCTGGACATACAAGACCAAGTCAAAGTGAGACCTGTAGTAATGAAAGTTAATTTCTTGCCATCTATTAAGGTCAGTTAAGTCTCCTCAGGATTTACATTGGAACCAAGTATAGTACCTCTCTGTTGTCCTGTCAGTGTCAGCTGTTTGTATGAATCATGGCCATCGCTTGACCAAATTGTTTTCTTTGAAAGCTTGGGAGAATTTTCTCTCCTGGTGACTCTTCTTAGGTACACTATACACTGTTAATCTCTTTCCTCTGTGGTCCAACAGTCTTCTTGGTCAGGAAGTCTGGGACTAAACAAGTTATAGTACGTCACAGCAGGAATTCTTATGTCTTGGGTCCTCATTGACCTGGAGCGCTGGGGAAAAAATATTGACTTTCCTCCAAGCCCATATTTCTTTCTAGTTTTTGACCTCCAAACCTCAGTTGTTGAACATCTAGAAGAGGTGGTTAATGACATTATGTTGTAATGGGAGTAGTGAACTTACTATTATAATTTTATCTAAATATCAAGCACCTTGAAATACAAAGTAGAAATGTTATTTCCCACCAACCATGGACATTCTAGTAGTTGAATCCCTATAAAATGTTAACAGTTATACAGTTCTACACAGAAAAATTGAGATCAAAAGCCATACATAGGGCCAAGGATCTAGTTCAGCAGCATAAGCACCTACCTGGCAAGCATAAGGTCCTGAGTTTGATTCCTGGTACAAAAAAAAAAAAATCAAAAGCCATACATAATATTTTACCATGGCAATCATGATGACTTTTTTTGTTTTTTTGGTACTGGGAATTGAACTCAGGACCTGACACTTGCCAGGCAGGCACTGTGCTGCTAAGCTATATGCCTGGTCCCATGATGCCAGTTTTATAACACAAAAATTTCCACTGTGATGTAGAATAGCCTTTTTAGTCAATCATCTCTGTCTAGTACATAAGCAGCTTTTACCTAACTTGTCCTTTAATGGAATGTCTTTGAAGAAATTTGTGACATTGTCTGGACTGCTTTATGTCTAGGCATCTCTCTCTTTTTTTTTTTTTTTTGTGTCACCGGGGATTGAACTCACAACATTCGTGCTTGTCAGGCAGGCACTTACGCCACCGAGCTAAATCCCCGGCCCTTCTAGGCATCTCTTAAGTATAGTGGCACATATATAGAATATACATCACATAAGTTTTTGCTATTATTATTCACTCATGATCTCATGTTGGTTTGACGTGAACCTTCCATCACAAGTAACTGGAGCACAAGGGAAAGGCAAGTGTCTGAATCTGAAAGAAAAAGTCTATCACCATAAACAATCCCTTTTTACATTTTGGAAGACCTGTACATCTGAAGGCATGAATACATTTAATATACCATGAGATTAATAACAATCAATTGTTGTAGCCATACAAAAACTTTTGTTTCTTAATTTCGTTTTGTACCAGAGTATCTTTAAATTAGAAAACTTTATTGTTTTATTTCTAGAAAACAACTTTTGACAATGACCAATGTAAATATATCAAATAATATATTTAGAGCAATATTTATTAGGGTGTCTCTCATAAGGCTATGGAGATCATTGGGACTTCCTAGTAGTGAATAAAAGGTAGGATATGATTTTTCCCAGGCAGCTGCACATTTATTCACCAAAGAGAGCCCTGGGCAATAATTCCCTAAAAGGACCCTATTTAGTTACCTTAACAAATTTCTGACCACTTATGAGAAAACCAATTGTTATGGTAGATACATTGTGTCAACTTGAGAAGTTTAGAAGTTTAACTGAGAGACTCAGCACGGAGCCAGGGTTCTTACTTTGGAAATATCCTCATCCCATACAAAGGAGGGCAAGGACATTTTGTGAGTGTTACACTTGCCCTGAAGCAGGGGTGCCGTGTACAATATAAGGGAAGAGAGGAGGCTTACTTTCTCCTTTTTTGCTCTGGCTGCTGCCTTGAAGTGTTGCCCCAGTGCCCTGCCACCCTGCCTTGGAGCCAGCTGACTATGGACTGAAATCTCCAGAAACTGTAAGCTAAATAAACCTTTCCTTGCTTCACTTTGGATGTCGTGTGTTTTGTCCCAGCAAGGAGAGAAAAGTAACCAAGACACCAGTTGTAACATAATTTTAACCAGCTGGCAATCCAGGTGGCAGTGTGCTTTTTAAATTGATAAGCCAAATTAAATTATGAACAAATGCTTCAAAAATGCAAAAAGAAAGCAAAAAATTGTTGAGCTCAAATAAAAAGAACTATTTACAGATTGGACAAACAGACGAACAAACATGCACAGACAATCTGCTTACAAAATCAGAGTGCACTCAAATATATTTTTGGTCAAATTATAATAACTCTTGTAATTTTATAAGTTTATAATTATAAATAGACTAGTAAGACTTTTTTATAGATCAATTAGCAGAGATCTCTCACAAGAAAAATTTGGAAGGAACAAAAACCTTTTATCTATAATCTATATATATATGTGTGTATATATATATGCATATTTTGTATTTCATTTTGTCTTAAGAATATTGGCAATTTTTATGTAACTTTCATGTAGCCTGCAGTTCAATCATCTCCATACACTCTGTCACTTACTCAGATCTTCTTTTCCCATTTTTGGTTACCATCTCCTGGGCATCCTGGGTCAATTTCTTTAATTGGCCCCAAGTCAGGTCTAGTCCCATCCTCATCTATCGTCTGTGCCATGGTCTCCGAAGCAACACTGCCACAGGATTGAGCATTAGCTTCTCAAAAAGTGGAACCAGCTTCTCTGGGTCTGGGTCCACGATACAGCCAGACAGCATGCTCTAGCACGCAGATAGGCCATTCAACATTCCCTCAGAAGACAGAAGCATACCCTTGCCCCATATGAGTGCTCAGCTGGGTCCCTTACATTGTCCAGTATGAAGACTTTTCCAAAGGACTTTCTAGCTTCTTTTCCTTTACTTTATTGAATTGTCTTTCTACTGCTGTAGTAATTGAGAAAGTAGAAGTAGTCACTGAGGTGCAGTTAAGGCTGTCAGTTTTACTTTGTGTGACTGTGAAATGGAAGTTACTGTGAAACACTTCTCTAGTTGAGGAAGGTTTTCTTTATTCCCATACAGCTCCTCCCTTATCTGATTGAGCAAAACTAGAAGGTTCAAGTTCCATTTGTGAGGCTGTTTCTCCGCTATCGTTTTTTTGCTCAGGGTTTGGTTTTAAGATAGTGCCTTGAGCCAAATCTTCTGTGGTCATCTCAACAGAGGTGTGATCATCAAGACACTCCCTGATCAAGGTCCACAAAGCAAAGGGAATCAATAATACAACAAGAATTTCTATATGTATCTGTTGTTCTTGGAAACCTGTTTGCCCCATGCTTTACACCTGATGATAGAATCAATATTGATGATATTGATGCACCTCTCTCCCCTATGCTTCTCATGAGCCTGTTTTGTTTTTTTGCTGTCATGACCCTGTTTTGTTTGCACATGCACACTGAGGTGTCATCTCACCTGCTGTATGATGAGTTTCCTTGTACCCCAGGTCCCTTTTCAGGTGCCAAAATGCTGCATCCAGTGCAGCTCTTGAAATTCTTGGGGGGAGGATGGTAGAAGATGAAGAAATGAAGACAAGAGTCAGTATGCAGAAAGCTGAGGTCAGGCGGAGCCGCTCTCCTAATGGGAGAAAGGACCTGCCTAGCAACTTGTTTGTCTGGCTCACCTTGGGTGCTCTGTGTTCTTGGGCTGTCATTGCTTTAGCTCTGCATGTGTGATCACTCTCCTGCTAATCTGCTCCCCTCACTAAACCATTTGGTCAGGTACAGTAACAGCAATGACCCCACTCTTGGTACCAAATTCTGTTACAGTTAACTTTCTCATTGCTGAGACAAAATACCTGGCACCCAAATTTAAAAGACCAAAGGTTTACTTATCTCACAACCTGTAGAGGTTTCAGTCTATAATCAGCTGGCTCCAAGGCAGAGTGGCATGGCAGATGGGCATCACAGAGGAGAAAACCGCTCATAATGGCCAGAAGGTAACAAAACAACAAGAGATGACCACAACTCTTTCTATCCCTTATATGTTATCCAGGCTACTTAGAGCAGGTGGCACTCACACCCTTAATCCTATTGCCCTTGATCCTAGCATTTCTCCATGAACTGATTCCAGCATCACATATTCTAGATACAACCACCTCTGATCAAGGCCCACCTATGACTGCATGAGGCTTTGGAGAACATCTAGTCAGAAGCTATAATACTCTCCTCTCCTCTTTGTTGCTTGAAACATTGCCCAGGCTAGTCTTGAACTTGTGGATTTAACCAATTCTCCTGGTTTAACTTCTAGAATAGCTGGGGTTATAGGTACAAGTCACCATGCCTGGCTCAGGAGCATTCATCTTTTGGCAGGGGGTACTGGGGGTTGTACCAGGGCCTTTACAGTGAGCTACATTCCCTGCCCTATTTGTTTATTTTATTTTAATTTTATTTTTAATTTTGAGACAAGAGCTTACTAAATTGCCCAGATGGGACTTGAATTGTGACTCTTCTGCCTGAGCATCTCCAGTGCTGGGATCACAGATATGTAACACCACACCCAGCAAGAGCATTATTCAAACACTAAGGCATGGGCACATGGTCCTTGCTAAGCCAAATGTACCCCAAACGCGGATCTGAGCTGAAGGGATTCATAGTTGGCACTGTGTATGCTTCACACCTCCCTAGACTGTGGGTGTTATGTGAAAGGTTTTTTCCTGGCTACTTGTCCACAGCCGGCAGAAGTCACCTCCTCTGGGAATTTTGCGTCTCTTGTCCCTTTGGCCAATGACAAATACACAAATACATACAAATCCCCTTTCACATCAGAGTAGGAGCTCTGTGTTGCCCCTGGCACTGAGGGCCCTTGCACTAAGGCTGTTTCTCACTTCCTGCAAACCTTGTGCTGCTGGGGTTTTATGAATGTCTCAGGCCAGGTCTGTGAAAATGTACCATGCTACAAAAGGTAATAGTTTATCATGGCAAGGAGTTTGTCATCCATCCTTCTGTCCCATTATTGTCCCATTATGGAGGCCCCATCTCAAGGGTCATATGGGATTGAGTAGGGAGGGGTAGAAGGCAAGGAACCTTGTGTCCACGTTCATTGGCGCACTAGGGTCAGGGTTCTGTACACTAGATCTGTTGCCAGACTTCAGGATCTGGAGTTTTCGATGCCTGGTAATGCCAAAATCCAGTGAGAGATGCTCTCACCCTGCCTCTAGGCACTAGAGGGCTGCTTTTGCCCTCTAGAAGGTGAAGCTAGGAAGCAGGTCCTCCCAGAGCTGCACCCTATGAATGGTGGCCTTGCCTAGGGTTGGAGATGTCCTCTTGCCTGGGCCTGTTCCCCAGGGTGGGCCCTCCAAATGCTGGACCTGAGTGAATCAAGGGGAGGAAAGGGCAGAACTCAATCCTGCAACCTGGGTGCCCACATGTGTGCACGAGGTCCCTTGAGATGTGGGATAAAACAAGGCTATAAGGAGAGGCCAGTCCTTCTGAACTGCCAACACATACTTGTTAAGGCAAGAGGACAGGACACTTACTTATTGTCTTAGTTACTTTCTTGTCACTGAGGCACAAGGCCTGACACCCAGAAGTTAAAGGAGGAAATGTTTATTTAGCTCATAGTTTGTAGAGGTTTCAGTCTATAGTTGGCTGGCTCCAAGGCAGGGCAGCATAGTAGATGGGCCTGGCCGAGGAGAAACAGATTGTGGCAAGGCAGCAGGATGCAGAGAGAGAGATCAAAAAGGAGAGAGGAATAGACTCTTACAGGCCACAACCCAGTGACCATCTCCTCCCACATCACACCCAGCTATAAACTCATCTATGGACTAAACCACTGATGAATATCACACACTCTAGATCTAGTCACCTCCCAAAACCCCACCTGTGAGCACATGAGGTTTTGGGAGGACATCAAGATATAAAGCATATCATTAAGGTCTGCTGCCAGCAGGAGCAGTAGCCAGGCTTCCCTCTCTCCTGGCCATAGGGGTCAAATGCCTGGATTGCTGAACACTCTGAGTCCTGTTCCAAGGAACAAATTTTCTAGGCTGCAGTCATTCTGGAACATATTAGAAAGCTCTGTTGCTTTCTTCTCAGTCTTCAGATCTTCTAAACTCTAACCAGAATCTCCCATCAAGTACAGCATAAGGCTTTTCAGCTCTACTTTTTCACACAGTGTGTCTGAATCATTCCAAACTTCCCACAAGCTATTCACAAAGGCTCCTGTACCACATGGTCAGCAACAATCTCACTTCTGGAACCAAATTTTGTCTTCCTTTTCTCATTGCTGAGACAAAATATCCAACATCTGAAGTTTAGGAGGAAAGGTTTATCTAGTTTACATTTGTAGAGGCTTTAGTTCATAATTGGCTGGCTCCAAGGCAGAGTGGCATGGCAGAGGGGCAACCATTCATGATGACCGAAGACAGCAAAAGCAACAAGCGAGATAGACAAGATTCTTTCTGTCTCTTATATTGTATGCAGGCTACCCACCCTAGGGCAGGTGTAGTACTCACACTCTCAATACCAACATCACACACTCTATATTCAACCATCTCTGAAAAGTCTGCCCCATGACTGTATGAGGCTTTGTGGGGGCACATCTAGACACAAGCCATAACAGCTGGTTTATTCCACTCCTGGGTCATCGATTATGGTTATCCTACTTTTAACTTTTGGTACTGGCTTGTTTAATATGCCTATAAGACTGTGTCTTCCAGATCTTGCCAGTTCTGGATCAAGCTGATGTTTATCTGCCTTTTTGTTTTGTTTTGTTTTGTTTTTTCTTCTTTCTTTTTAAGACAGGGTCTCACTATATAGTTAGGCTGGCCTTGAACTCACTATGTAACCAGGCTGGCCTCAAACTCAAAGTGAGGTTCTTGCCTCAGCCTCCAGAGTGCTGGTATTACAGGTGTGCCCTCCTACATTTGAATCTGGCATTGGTCTGTATTTCCTCTTTCCCT
>RJWT010052175.1:0-10600 GCA_004365215.1 Cuniculus paca
GAAGCCTCTATTCTCTGTGAATGTGGATTGACACAAGCATGGACGCTACACATTTCACACATTGACCTAAAAATTACAGGGGCATGCTTAACGGAGAAACAAGTAACAGTTCCTGGTACATATGGCCAGCCTCTGTTTTCTATTTCCGAGTATGAAAATGTTGCATTTTGTATGGTTTTTTTTCCACTTTGATCATTCTGTTTTTGTGACTGTGTATTAGTTACCTTGGCAACATGGTAGACTCTGATCTGATTGGCCAGGTTGTCAGGTTCATTGTGAGAGCCAGGGGCCCAGTTTTGAGTGGTGGCTGTGTGCATGTTAACCAGAGCTTCTGACAAGCTTGGTCAGGAAAACCTGATGGTGCAGAACATTCCCATCATTCTGCCTACCAAGGGAACCCTACCTCTACCTGCTGTGCGAATGTCCCCTGTATTGTTTTTGGGAAGATACAAGGGCTCGGTTCTGTCTTTGAAACAGCTGCTAGGAAATGTGCATAGAGGAGTATGTCCATCCCGCGGTGCAGAATGCATTTCTTTGTAATGAGAAATTAATTCTCAAAGAAGCAAAGAGAGAATGGTCCAATTGCTGGAGCATGGGAAAAGAACCTGCTACACAAATTTAATTCAGACTCCCCATGCAATCTAGAGGAAGTTACGAACTTAGCCAAATTCTTCATTATCTGTAAATAAATTCTATTCATAAAGAAAGAGCCATGTCTTAAGAATAAAGTCCTAGGAGCATAGCACACTGGAGATTTAAACTGGGGCAAAATTATATTCCAGTTCTGCCAACAATATTGAATCATTTATTTATTCAATTTATCAGATGTATCCTTTACTTATTAATCTAGCTCAATTTATTTACCAATTACCTGGGGGAAAAAAACAAACCTCTATCCATAGCTAAAAATCTTTATTAGCCAATGAATAAATCATCCCAAACTAGAGTAAAGTTAAGTATAGACCGAGGCCTACAGATGTAACAACTATACACTTTCTTATTTGCATAAATTTCTAGGTAGCTATACTGGGCTCATTTTTTTCAATTCTTGCATTTTCAAGGGAAGCATATCATTGCTACCTGCATCTATGACATTCCCCACTTGAACATATTTTATTTAAGTGTGCTGTGTAACCAGCATAGTCTCAATATAAACATAAAAATCATTGGCAAGCAGTCATTTTTCACCTGGGCAAAGTGTTCAGCTTAGATAAAACTAACATTTAGGTTGTCCAATTCAACAAACAAAGAAAATATGAAGGGAAAAGAGACAAGAAGCACATACCACATATTGTTCCCAAAAAAAGCTGACTGGAAAAGTAATAATTATTTTGCTAAAGTTAAGAGAAAAAAGATGTATGCTTTCTAAAACTCAGCCCCCAGGGAATCAGTATGATCAGGGAACCGGCCAATTTTTTCAGGCTTTAGTGGATAAACCCATTGATATTTAACTTCCAAACACCACATATTTTCTGAGACATCTTGTGTGACTCCATTCAGTCAGCAAGCCTTGCATGCAAGGTTACCAGAAGTGAACACATATTAAATGTTGATACTTCTGTTAATTTGCCCAGACCTGGCACAATAACATAGCCTTGGCTTTGTGGGAGCAGTGTTAATTTAAGTGTAAATACTTTATACCACAATTGTTAAGCCCTCCTTTGCTCTGTCTGTATCATTTTCATGGCCTCCTAAAATGGCAGTCGCCTAGGATTCTTGCCCCCTGCGATGCCTGCTTACCCCAGGATTTGTGTGCAAGAACATTTTTCTGGAATGATCCTTAGTCGGCCTTGAGGTGTGGGGTAAGACAAATCCTCGAGGAAGCTCAGCAGTGAGCTGCTCCCCACTGCCTGGAGTGGTGGCCTACTCTTTGGACGCCATCCTCTTGATCTCCTCTTTCTTAGAACTCTGAGTCATAGGCAAGAGCCAGAGCATCCCATTCAGGTAGTCAGAGAAGACACAGCAATGCAAGGAAATGAAAGATGCAATGCAAGCCCATGAGGATGGAATTCGTTGAGAGAAAAAATAATAATAATAAGGTCAAGCTGGGGAATAGAGCTGGGAAACAACAACAAAACCTCATTTGGAGCCAACAGTGATCATCTGAGGGACAGCAAAGAACAGAACCCAAATGAAAGATTCTGTACAAGTCTAGAGAGTAGATGGGGGTGTGCAAGAGACAAAGGACACAGGCATTAATAAAATGGAGGAAAAAGTGAAAGCATGACACAGAGCCCTGGGGGGCTACATACAAGCCAAGGTACATACACGCACCAATACAAGTAGGAAAATGGGGAACAAAGGATGTCATAGCAACCTCACCGAGCTCTGCTGTGCTCCAGACTGCAGCATACGTGGTCATCCATCAAGGAGCCTCCTTACCCAAATGCTACATTCATGCAGGGACCACGGGGCCCGCGGCAGAGGGCTCCAGGCCCTTGCATCTCACCCTTGTCTCTCTTCCTTTCTTCCTCCTTCCTCCCAAAAAATCCAAGTCAGGTCTGGGCCAAGTCTCTCCCTTCTTTTTCTAACGGCTGTTCCAGTGAAAAGCAGAGAAATGCAACCCAGGCCCAGCATTCTAATACACACATCCCCCAGATCATGTTTCCCAAATTGTTTCAGATCAGGGTAAAGTGTAGGCTTCCCCTGTGCCCTCAAAAAAAAATTCCCTGCTCCTTTGAAAACAAAGAAATGATAATAGCCAAAGAAAAAGCACGTGAACATATTTTGCTTGCCATTGCAAAATCAAGCATCCTACTGTTCAGACTCATTGGGGATCATGGATTTCCAGTGGGATATGAAGCTCATTTACCTGTGCCTAATTCGAAAGAGAAATGCTCATTTCCTTTCATCTCTCTCTTCCTCTTAAATTATAGGTCTCTTCTGTATTAATAGACCGTCATTTCTTTCTACTTCCCTGTGGTTGGAGTGGGGGAAATACCATGACACTGGGGAGAGAAAAAAAGGTGGGGGAAGGGCTGAGTGTTTCACGTGCAAGATGGTGGAAAATGAAAGAACTTTCACAGGAACCTAATGGAGATATTGACATGTGTGTCTGGAAATCTAAACTTAGCAAAGTGTAAGGCAAGAACAGGCTTTCACGCTTTATTTCTGTATCTGGAAAGTTTCAGCGGCTGGTACCGTATGAATATTTATTAATGCATTGTGAATCAGAACCTGTGATTATTACTCAAACTATCTTTTTACCTTACAAGCTTCAACTCAGAAGAATAAAAACACATCTGCTTTTGCTCTTCCCATATTTTATTCAATGTTTTAACAGCTTTGCTGTAAATATCTCATCCATTACGATTCAGTTGTGACTATATCGGCTTCACGTCTCCTGTTTTATTACTGTCATCACAGTGAAACAACACACTGTTAATTCTGTTAACTAACAAGTTCATTGTTTGAGCTAGTCAGTGATCTCCCATTTGTTGGGTCCACATGTTAAAACAGAATTGGCTATAAATCAAAGAACGGCCTGAGTGAGGAGTGTTCTCTTTGTTCAGATGAGAGTGGGTCTTTATTTGAGATTGTCACTTAATTTGCTTCAAAGAGGAAATGAGTAAATCCAAAGACAGGGCCAAATCCATTTATATTAGATGGAGAGGTTGCACAACCCTGAAAGAATTCAGCTCTGGACTATGGAAGTGTGCTGAAAGTTTCCGAGTCTCAGCATGAAACCCAGACCTCTAGTAGAGTTCCATTCCAATTTAGAGCTTGCAAGCTGTCTTCTTTTAGATTCTTTCCAGAGGCAACTCGCTGCTTTCTCTTTCTCGCTGGTGTGGAAACTGAGTCAGCGGGCACGGTCTGACGGTTAAGTATGTGTGCTTCCAGGTCAGGCAAACATTTCTTCACTTTCCAGCGCTGCCATTTCCTGAATAGACTTGTATGATTCGGTTTCCATCAGTGAAATCCGTTTGTCTAGTGGGGGCAGCAATAACACCTTCCCCATTAGGGAGTGGTGACAATCAAGTTAGCAAATGTGTGTAAAGTTTCTTATCCACCAGCATTCAGGATAGGACGTGGGAATCTCTGGATATGTCAAGCACATACCACAGCCCCTTTACCTGCAAGAGGGACGTTCTGAGATCCCCAGTGGATGGCTAAGAAAGACTCAGACAGTACTGAACCTTCTAGATGTTTTTTTTTTCTTATACATCCTGACCTATAGAAAAGTTGCCACAATAATACTACTAATAGGACAATTGTAATAATATATTACAATAAAGTTATGTGAACATCGTATCTCACTCTCAAAATAGCTTTTGATATTTTAACATTTTCAGATGGTGGTTGACCTTAGAAAATGAACCTGTGGGAGGTGGCCACTGGAATGGGTTAACTTGGGTATCAAGTGTGCACCAGTTTTTCAGTACTATGATGATGTTGGAAAACACACACCCACACACAGTGACTTAGGGCAGTAGACATTTATTTAAATCTTAGTCCTGCAGATCAAATATTTGGGCTGGGCTGGGCTGGGCTGGGCTAGGCTGGGCTGGGCTGGGCTGCACTAGGCAGTTGAGGCCATTCTAGGCTCACTCCATGTCTTCCTAGTTGTTGGTTGTTGTATCTAGACTAAATGTGCGATTCCCCAGTGGATAGTTTTGACCATTTCTTAGCCAAGAGGAGCCAAAGGGCCTTGGGTGAAGTTAGTCCACATCCCATAGACCACAACAGGTTGCATTTTGGATGCACAGGTATAGAATGCCCCATCCAGAGTCACTGACTCTTTGGGTGACCACCATTCAGGATTCCCAGGGAGTAACAAGTTTTCCAGGAAGGACATTCAGTGCTAAAGCAGAGAAAGTCCTGGCAAAATCAAGACGAAGTTAGTCTTCATGGTATTGCATATTTATGCTGCAAGGGCATAGATGAAAAGAGAGTAGAAGAACTAAAGTCTGTCCACATGGGCTAAAAATTTGCTTATGGAATTGTTGGAAGAGGGACTTCCAGTTTGAAGGTCAAGTCATGGTTTGGTGCCATTTTGGCTACAGCCCATGAATATGCTAACAGTTGTGGTGTTGCTCAGGCTTGTGGTATCACCTGCCCTTATTTTCCTAGTGTTAACCCTCTGTGGATTTAACTAAAATTATAGGTGGAATGGTTACTTTCTAAGGTAGCTGATTCCTACAAGGCTACCCTCAAAAGGGCAGAGTTGTCTTAGGAAAAATGTTTTTACAGTATTTCAACTCCCAAGGACAAACAGGGAATTTTGAAGATGGTTAAAACCTTTTTGCCTTGTTTTGATTTAGTTATTTTTTTTTAATTCCGCTTCTTCTGAATATCTGGGTATTCAAAACCTCTGATAAGTTTTGTCAAATCCTACCACTTTAGCTCAACTAACCTCTTTGTAATCCCACACAGTTACAAAATAAACAAGAAAAAAAGAATGTGATCTGAAAGCACATCTTGACCTGTACCTGACCTATTCTTAAGAAAGGAGAAAAAACAACTTTATCTTAAGGTCATTGGAATCCACTAATATCAAACCACAAATGAGCTGAATTTATTAGGGAAAATTCTGTTGCATTAGAGCTAATTTTTCTAAGATACAGTTCCTCAAGGAAAACATACCTTAGTTGTGATTCTAAATCTGTCTCCTGAGAAATCTTGGAAGCCGGCTGATCATTTTGAATTCCTTGACGCCCTTAACTTTCTGGCTGCATGTTAGAAATCATTTTAAATGAATTGAATAAAATTCACAAGTGTTATATGCCAGCAAATGATGAACTCGTAGGAAATATGACTCAAATCTACTTTTTTCATTTTGTTTTTCCCCATAATAAATAGAAATGAACAAATGTGGCTTTAATGACATCTTGGAGTGAGAGCTTTTATTGATATATTATCAGTTGGAAGCATGTAATGCTTTGGTGAGATAAACTCCATTCTGCATATTTATAACCAGATTGAAAAAGGTGCGTTTGTTATTTTGTGTGACATTTCCTAATGATAGTGAAGTTTTATATATGAAGATATACATGCACCATCATAAAAACGAACACTGTTTCAGCTCACAAAATGTTTCTTTGATTGAAGATGTTTTTGTACTTACTTAGTTTCCAATTACTTTCTTAACCTGTGCTCACAAACTTACAAGTACCTTTTCTTCCTCTAGAGCTATAAACATGCTCCAAAATATGTCAGTTGAGAAAATTGGGAGGCTCTGTCTTAGGGGGACAAGTCCTCCTTTGGACCACTGAGGTTCTGGTCATTGACCAGCTGACGTTTATGTCAGATTAAAGTGTTTGCTTTGCCTCAAAAAACATTAAACTGGTTTAAGAGCAAAAGGAGCCCACTGGATCCCTTAAGTGTAGAGGGCTGGCATCAGAACAATGGCACCACGTTGTGATCTCGTCAACTCTCAGCATCACTTCTGTCAGCTTTCTTCTAAGATACCTTCTCTCCACAAAGTCACAAGGTGACAACACATCCAGAGCAGCTTCCCTGTTTCATATTTAGTATGGAATAGAGTACCCACCCTCTTTCTCTTCCTCACCCCACCCCCTTCCATCTTCTTACGAAAGGAACAAAACTCAGAGGTCAGCCTACCATTGGCTCAGCTGCTCACGTGCACATCTCCAAACCAACCGCTGTAACCAAGGGTATATATTATCTATTGTTGCACCACAAATTACCACTCCCAACCTTAGTAGCTTAGAAGAACAGGCACTTATTATCTGACCATCTCTAAGAGCCAGAGATCCAAGTATGGCTTTTCTACCTCTTCCAGCTCAAGGTCTTATGAAAGTTGCAATATAGTTGGTTAGGGCTCCAGTCATCTTAGGTTCAACTGGGGCAGGATCTTCTTCCCCACTTACCCAGTGGTTGCTGGCAGGATTCAGTTCCTTGTAGGAAGTTGGACTGAGAGCCTCAGTTCCTCACTACCTGTTAGGCAGAGGCCACTCCCAGCTCTTCGCTATGGGGCCTTCTACACAGTTCAGTGCACAGCGAGGCAACCGGCTTCACCAGAGCAAGGAATCAAGAGAGAAAGAAATGGAAATCACAGTTTTCCATAACACAATCGTGGAAATGGTATCATACTTCTTTGGACATATTCGACTCATTAGTAACAAGACAAAAGTGCATATTGCATGTAAAGGGAGTGATTATACAAGGGTACAGGTACCAGGAGGCAGGGGTCATGGAAGTCAGATGTATCAGAAACTGCCCACAACCAACGGTGATTAAATAGGTAGGTTAGTTCAGATGAACATGGACTCACACAAACCTGAGGCTGGAGAGGCAAATCAGTCACACACTTCCTAAACTGTAAGTGGGGTAACCATGGCAAAAGGAAATTTGCAGGGAATCATAACATTTGCATATGGTATGCATGTGCCTAAGTGAACATCTATGACCACTTTTCATGGCACATGGTCTGCTGCTAGTTCATCACCACAATATGTGAAGTCACTTTTTCCTGACTCTGATGGCTATGGCATTCCTCCAAAGAAAATGATTGCATGACAAAACAGATCTTAATATATTGGAATAACAATTGGGATGGAGCTGATTCACGTCATGGAGGCTCTACAGTCCAGTATGGATGTCCAATGTTGAGATTCTTGTATAATGAGGCCTAAGCCATGTGCTACCGCTTTTTGTAACTTGAAAATAATGTGAATATTTTCCTTTGGGATGAGAAAGGAGAACTGTTTGCTGCCATTTTTTTATCCTGGGGTCTGAGTCCATATCAGTATGGATGGCTCTTTGCCTAGAAAATTTTCTTGATAGTTGTGAAAAGCAAAATCAAGGATTAATGCTACAAAAAAACCAAAATCACCTGTCTAAGAAGCAGGGAGATCTGCAGGTGTCCATTAGAGAGGGATACAAAGAACCCTTCACTGGAATGAGGACTCAAGAAATGCTCTGTGAGCCATAAAGGAAAGGGGAACCTCAGGATGCTGGAGCTGGGCACCCCTGACACAGGGGTCATATGATGTCACTGCAAAGTAATAACTAACCATTCCCTTGCTTTTCATACTACAGAAATGTTCCGCAAAATGCAGCAATGCCTTGGTTCATGAACGCTTCCATTTGCAAACAATTGAGTTCTCAAACAAAAGTATTTGATGAAATTTTATTTTCATTCCCTAACTCCACATTGGGCAACAAACACACTGCAGCCATCTTTCCCACACAAACACAAACACAGCCATCTTCTCCAGCCAAGGTACCACTGCATTCCTTTTCACAGGCTCATTTCTGTCCAAGCAAGTCACGTGTGACAACATGGGATTAGCCAAAGTGGGCCTGCGAGTGGCCTTCTACAAACCCATTTTCTTTCTAATAAAAGAGAAAACATACAGTTTGTAGAAGCAGTCATTCTTCTTGTTTTATTTTTTCACTTGTGCCTCAAATGCATGTAAGAAAATAGATGTTGAAACAGCTATTTTATGACCATGAAAATAAAGCCATGAAAATCATAAATAGTGGCCTAGTCATTGTACAGTTTCAAGTAAACATACCTCTGGACATACTATATAAGAAAAAGAAACACCTGCTTTTGTTACTTGCAGCTTAACACAAACCCTAGCTAATGTAATATTTATCAAACTTATACAGGTACTAAACATATTACTTGGCAATAAAATACCCAGGAGTTTTCACTCATTCTTAATCTTCTGATTTCTTTAGCTACTTTATTTCTTTATTTCATTTTTTTCCTAATTTATATGGAATATATATATATATATATATATATATACATATATCAATCTTCAATATGCAAACAGACCCCTCATGTCTCTGAAGTTAGAATGCAGTAGGAAAACAGATCCAGGAGTACATCCCTGTATCCTCCAGCACGCTGTTTGCTGGAATGTGACATCTGTGGCCAGGGCATGGCATCAAAACAGAACAAATGATCTGCATGGTACACCTCATTCATGGTCTTCATACCTACTCATCACTCATAATGCGTCTTGATTCTTTACTTAGAAGCTGCTGTCGGATAACACCCCAAGTTCTAAATGTATAGAATTTAACTTCCTTCCATCTCTCCTTACCAGGCTCCAGGGATGGGAGTTTCCATTTGCTTCTTCAAATGTTGCTCATACACATCCCTAAGATATAAACTTTTGGGGGGAAAAATGACTGAGGAATCAAAGTGCTTCTGAGAGCATCTTACAGACAAACTTTCAGTGAAGGAAGATTACCCTGGGAGGTCTTACAGAGGAGATAAGTCATCTACCCAAGCTTCTAAATTATAAAGTGATGAAACAGCAAAGATCCTACCAGGGCCAGAGGTAAAGACAGTGGCCACTCAGAAAAATGAAAATATTTTTGGAGCTGAGAGAATAGATTACATTTGAAATGTGCCTTTTAAACAGGTAGGAGTTAAGATATAGAGAGATAAGAACAATACATTTATGAAGTGGGTGGAGTCAAAGGAGGAGGAGCTAACCTGTGACCTCGAATTCCCACTTAAGGAGAACCACAGAAGCTGTAGGGAGCCGTAGAGAGTGGTAAAGCAGGTCAACAGCAATCTGTCATGTGAGCTTCCAGAGTCAGTTTAGAAACTGTGACAACACTTTTCAAAAGTTATAGTTGCTGCTAGCTAGTGTGAAGTTCAAATAAGAAGCAAACAGCATAAAGTACCAAGACATTTGTAGATGCTAAACTTATTAAGTAATGGTACCAGGAAGAACCCACACTTTGATATGGTAAAATAGAAAAGCTGAAATCAAAATCTTTTTAAAGCCAGGTGTCGTGGCACACTACTGTCATCTCAGTACTCTGGGAGGCTGAGGCAGAAAGAATGTAAGATCAAGCCCAGCCTGGGCAACTTAGCAACTTAGTGAGATTCTGTCTCTAAATAAAAAATAACATGGACTGGAAGCATACACACACGTATTTATTATATATAAGATATATGTATCAAAAATAATCTGTAAACATATATATACACATATTCCTGCTCATCCATTCACCAGTTTGCTTAGTCATCTCAAATTCTTTTGGCATAAATGTGGCCCATCAATAAAAATCAACATACCAGAAATTCAACATTAGAACAGAATATTAAAAGCTGTTAGAGAAAAAAAAATCACCTATAAAGGAAAGCCCATCAGAAACACATTTAACTACAAAGAAAATTCATAGACTGAAAGTCAAAGGAGAGAGAACAATGCCCTATGTGACAGGGAGCCAGAAAAAAAGTAAGGGTAGCTTGCCCATCAACTGCAGAATGGATAAGAAAGACATGGCATTTTATGTGGTGGAAACTTACTCAGCTATAAAAGAAGATCACCTCAAGGCTCTTGTAAGTGGATAGAGGCAACTTGAGATCATGCTCATGGATGAAATAGTTCAGAGTCACATGGGTGAATTTTGTGTTGTCTCCCTAGTATAGCAAACTAAAGGAGATAGTGGAATACAAAATGCACAATACGTATTGGGAAAGTCAAAGGGAAGGAATTATCTAAAAAAGAAAGGAAGTGACCACTGTTAATCTATTATCATGATTTGAAATTCATATTGTCTTCATTGTTCTGATTAGTTTCATTTTATTCTGTTTTGTCTGATTTTATTATACTTGATGGCATGGACAGTTATTTTAAAGATAACAAAATATGTAATTGCAGCC
>RJWT010052176.1:0-10596 GCA_004365215.1 Cuniculus paca
ATGTTTTACTCATGAACTAACACTGTGGGAGTGAATATTCTACTCTTTCCCCATGCACATCACCTCTCTATGGCTGTACTGTCCAATGTGCAGTCCCATCCTCTTAAAATATCAGAGCAGTGAAATGACCTCTCGTTATCCAACTTGTTTCCTGTTATAACCAAGACCACAGAAGGCTGCTTAGTTCCAGAGCCAGCTTTACTGAGGTTTCTGAAGCTGAGACTGTGTTAGGATCCATTTATATCTTGAGGTAATGATTCCTCATCTGGAGGCAGTGTATTTGCCCGAGTTGGGGTAAAACATCCTGACACTGAAAGGCAGCTGAATTTTCCAAATCACTACTTGGAATATAGTAGATCCTGTGAATTGTATTTTTCCTTCAAGGATGACTAGAATAAAAATTATTAAATGTATTCCTGAATGCTATTTTTTATCCCAACTATGTTTTATTTATCTTCATATGATGTGGTCAAAAATTAAAACCTCATTACATGACTAAATATATTCATTTAGGCTCAAGTCTTTGGCCATTTTTATATGCAAGTCTTAAAATTATGTTGTATATGGATAAATGCCAAGAAAATGCATACCTGGATCTCTAAATACTTACAGATATGATATGTTCAGGGAATATACCAAATGTCCCAGTAACTTGAAATGAATTTGCAGCATGTATTATTGTGAATATCAGTGAAATCAGAAAGTTTATAGGTTTTACAACTTTTAAGGCACGAGCCTGCATGAGAAAAAGACAACCGAGTCCTTACTCATGCATGCCGGTGATTGGTACATTGCTGTGCAAACACAGATGCACAGACAGTCTCTTAAAATACAAGTAAGACTGAAATTTGTAAAAATAATGCAAAAGCTCCTATACACTGAGTGCATATTTACATTTGTGATCCAGATACAGACAAACGGCCTGTGGGTGCTGGAAAGAAATCATTTGGGATCTGAAAACAGAGTGAAATCTGAGAAGTGCTATGTCATTCATTTATGGTATCTGGGGTGATACATGTTTTATCTGTTTTAGATTTTTAAACTACAGGGAAACTCACCACTTTGGCATTCTGTGTGTTGGCAGCCACAGTGGTGACAATTCCTGATGTGACATACTGTATGAAAATAAAGGTCAATTAATTTGTCTAGAAATACATTATCTGTACTCACTTTTGCTAAGATTCAGTGTTACCCAATGTTCTTCCTTACACTCTGCTCTTAAGCAATGTATGAAAACATTTCTTAGGATTACATTCACGTTTGAAGTAGTAGAGGAATAAATATTATTTGCATTTACTTACAATGAACGGCACTGAAATATATACATAGGGCAGTACAGGGTGAAATTGCATTGTAGAATGTTTATAACGAGATGATTTGGAAATAACCATTGCCCACAGGACAGTCAGCGCCACCCCACACAACATTTGGAGCACCTGGAGAAGGAGAAAGGGCCTCTTAGGTAAGAGGAATAAGCACAAATCTTAGACAAAACTACTTCACGAAATGAGTAGGCTCTAGAAATTCAGAGCTCCCTTAGCAGGGACATTCTCTTAAAATGAATGCCTTCTGCATTTCCAGAATGACAACATTGGTAATTTTCATAAATCAAACACACACACACATATAGATATCTGTATCTATATATATTGCTTTGTATTTAAAGAGTCTGTAGACTGTGAAGGGTGTGTTTCCATGACCATGCCAAACTATTAGGTTATCCAGTAACCTGACCCAGAAAAGATTTAGGGAAATAGAAAGTCACCTCATAGTATTGGTCTTTAAAATGCTTACCCCTACAATACACTGTGGTTTATTCTTGGTAATCTGCACACGACGTATCTCAGATGGATGACTGAAGGCTGCATCTTGCATGTCCATAGTGATGGTACTGATGGTATTGCTTTGCACAACCTGGGATTCTTTGGATGACTGATGATGTGTTGTTCTGAAAAATCAGGTCAAAGAAAGAATCTTTGATTCCATGCAATAGTTCTGTGCATGACAATATCAAAGTAGATGTAGGTATTGCGGCAAATAGTAGAAATTAGGCTACGTACTTATTTCAACAATCACTGAGGAATATTCTGACATTTAAGAAGTATTCTGCAATGTCTTTTGCCCATTTAACAACAGTATCTCCTTTATTATACTGTCTTAAAGTCTATGCAAGACGTATCTTCCTACCCTAATAGGAATCTCGTGAGTCTAGCCTGAATTCAAGAGCCCTACGTACACAGCGTCTTGAAATGATGATGAGTATTAGCAGACGGAGCGGAAAATAAAAACACGTTACAAATCCTAGTACTGTCATACCACAGAGAAGGTGAAATAAGTCATTAGTTTTGAGGTATTAGAACGCTATGATTTGCCCTCACATTTAGTTAAGCTCTTCCATTGTTATTCCTATTTTGTTGAAGGGTTCACGCATCTTGGGAAGTTGAAGAGATTCCAGCCTCGTCCGCGGCCAGCCGCACCCGCCCTGCAGGCTCTCACACTCCGGCTTCTCCTGCTCACGCTGACTCCCCAGCGCATGTGCTGTGCGCAGCCACAGAAACTCCCTGGGGAGCCATCTGCGCATGGGCGGGCGCCGCTCCCACCTGAGCCCGGACCCTGCTCTTCTGCTGTCATGATTCCAGAGCAGAAATGCAACGCGGGGCGTTCACGGGCTGGGGATGGTTTCAGTCCCCGTAGGTAATGAGGCTTTTTTTTTCTCTCTCCCTCTCTCTCTTCTAGGAATCTAACTCAGGAACTTGTGCTTTCCAGGCAGGTGCTGTGCTGCTGAACTCTACCCCAGTAAGCCTTCTCTTGTTACAGACACAGCTCTCCATGAATTTAAAGCTGTGCCAGTATTACCTTTTCAAACCTCATCATGATGGAAAGTTTCCATGTCACTTTCATTTATTTTTTACCTCAACTGCAGGAAGCTAGATATTGTTCATCATGCCTGAACTTTGTTTCATTTAAAAGTTCATTACAAAGATTTTTCAGATGTTTGCCATATGGTTATAATCTAGTTTAATAACAAAGTATATTGACACAAAATTGGTAATATTTCCAGATGTCCATTAAGTATTAACTTCTTTTAGCGAAGTTCATGCTTATTCTGAGATAAATGATCAGAATAAAAAATATCACTTTTATCAATCAGAATGATGATTACAGGAAGAAAAGTCATGCACATATATGGTCTGAAATTTAGATTATGAAATTAAATTGCATGCAAAGCAACAGAAGCATTTGCTTTGAAAGACTCCTTCAAATAGAATCGCCCTGGATGTTCTCTTCTTCCGTCCTCATCACTGGCAGTCGCCCATTCTGTCCTCCCATCCCCCAATCTGCCACTTCTTTTCCCTGAAGAATACACATGCTATTATACAGTTTTGTTGTACATATCTCTATAACATTATAATTACCATAAAACAAATGTTCTTACACACTGTTCCCTTCCTTTTGATAAGGAAGACTACAAAAGCTCACAAACTATATGCCGTTGTCTATGTCTTCATCTCATGCTACCCAGTCTCTCATCTTTAATTCCTACCCAAAGAAAAATATCATCACTTTCCAGACTAACTGTGACTCATTTTTTATGAAGATAAAATTCCATATTTCAAAATTTTCTTTAAGTGATTTTTGATTTCAAAGCAGTTTCACCCTAACTCCTAATCTTCTCACTGCTGAGAACTTCCTGTTAAGAATAATAAAGTTGGAGAAATTATAATTCCAGAGAATGGTCAATATGCTCTTTGGTCAAAATCCCTGTACTGAGAGAAAAACAGAAATTAGATGTGTGATAAGATGGCTATAGTGCAGAAACACCACTTGGTTAACAGATCTTGGGACCACTGGAAAAGTACTCTGAGATTTTGCACATTCAGGACAAAATACAATACTTAGAGCTTTTTTAAAAAATAACTTTTGAAGTGCTGATGTGATACAACTTGGTATCTTTTGTTTGCTACGTTGTATAGTATATGTAATAAGAATAACATTAACACATGATAATTATGTTCATTGTAGAGAGTTGGCACATACACATATCATATCTTTATCATGTTTATTTCTTCTCCTTGCCCTTCATTCTTCCCCAATCTACAAATCCACTTTCCATCACTGTAAGTTTATCCCCTAGTTTCTTTTCATCTATAATTTGTACAATCCAATTTATACAGCTTTATCATTTTGTATTATTGTAAAATTTAATCTGGAACTAGAAAGTCAGGTAAATTTTTAAAAAAGCAATAACCAGAGACAGTGATGACTTTCTGAAATAACAATTCCTAGACTTTGTTATGACACTAATCTACTCACAGGATTTCCTACCCGTGAACAACTCCAGAAAATGTTGTAAATGCCGAAAGGTTTGGCATGGAAGATTATGGACTCTTGAAGTGTAACAAAATGCCATGAATATAAACAACAGGAGAGATACATACCTCTGTCACCAAATGTCACTCAGTCTTAACTGAGCATCTGTCCAGGACCAGGGAACTTCAATGTACTGTCGTCCACTTAAGACCCTGTCTGAAGGAGCATCTCACGTGGTACTAATCCAGACCCCAAGTGTACTGTGAGAGGTGGATCGTTAAAGCAAATTAATTTTACAACATAAGAAGCCTCCATCTGTTTAAGGAGATAAGGACACTTTTTCTAAAATGGTATCTTCTTGGCCCAGGTTTCTTGCACATGGTTTACTGTCATTGGGAAAGTTTCATTCCCCTAGCAGAAGTGCTTTCTTTTTTTATCTCTACTTCTCAGACAGCTACATTTTTTTCAATTGACAAACACTTACATACCCATCACTATTTTGAAGGAAAAATTTTATTTCTGGTTTTCAAAGTGCCATGGGCCACTCTAAAAGGCACATTCCTTACATTTATGAACTTATGTCAAGTGATAGGTACAAGCTTCATTAGTTCATAGAAAAACCTGATTTAGACAGAATAAATTGCATTATTCCAATAAACAGAAGGGATGTCTGTATTACTTTTCTTTCATTTTAATTTGTGTATTTTTTATCACTGTCACAATTAATCTTCAATGCTTTTTCCCTTCTCTTGTCAATTTCTACTACTTGAAAAATAATTCCATAAAGCCGGTGCATAGTATTTTTGAAGTCACCTAGGAAATTCCAAGCACAGAAGCAATCTGCTATTTGCTCTAATATCTAAAAGTCTACCATCTAAAATCATAAATGAGCCTTAGGGGCTCTTCAGTTGTTGTTGAATTAAACTCTAGCTTGGAAAGGAATAGAAGCACAGCATCCTCACCACTCTGAATTTTCTATAATACTTACTGCGAGGGTTGGCCTGGTAAAAATGGGGAATGTCAATGCTTTTAATTATCATTGCAATTATCATTAATATTTGTATAAAGAGATTTTTCCCAGGGTAGCATATAGTATTATTCACTCATGTTTTCTCTCTATATCTGTATCAATAAGGAGTGACAGTTTCTATCCTTTTCCTGTCTATTTCTAATCTATGGAAGGAAACAATGTTCCCTTGTCAAGTTGCATACTTTTTAATGTCTTATTATTCGATGTACAGGTTGCCGGTGAAAGTGTCTGGGGATTTGCCAGTTTGTTCTTTGTCTGTGTCATCATGAAGGCAGTATTTTTCTTTATCTTGCTTGGATACACATCTTATGTAGATTTTCAAAGAGTAAAACACCCTGTTACAACTTACAAGATTTATGGATTTGTCTTATTGCTCTGTGCATCCTGAGGGAAAGTTACTGGCTCAAGTTGGCTCAGGTCGATGTGTTCCCATTCATGAAGGTCCATCTTTCTGATTTGTATATTTCGTTCATGAGTTACATAGCTTCTGAAAGGTGTAATACTACTTGGAAAGTCGCAGCTTTGAATGCTGAATCCTTGTGAATTCCTTTCTCATTCTTAGGAGAAATCTAGCTCCTCTTTTTCTCTGTGCCCATAGAACTTGTTAATCAAGCTTTCATTTGTGGAAATGTTTTGACATAAGTTAATGCTTCATTGGTTTAAAGTGAACTATGATTTAGGGAGAATAACTTGGATTATTCTTGCAAATATGGATTTCTGTACTTCTTACTCTATTTGATTTTGCTACTTTTGCTCATAATAGTGTTCCACACCATTCTCATATGAAAATAGTGTACAGTATTTCTGGGCCCAGTTCTCGAAATTCCCAATATAGAATTGTTCTGCTTTCTATCCATATCTCTAAAATTAAATTGTTCATAGTATTAAGGAAAACTTACACACACTACATCTTCTCCTCTGCAGAGAAAGTGGAAATACATGGTTCTCTGCACTATGATGTTTTGAGTTATTCTTTCATAGTTACACAGGGCTGCCATCATAAGTGATGGGGTATTTTTATGATCTTTTTTTCAGCCTTTTTCCTTCTTTTTTGCAAGGTGTAATAATTTTAAGAAGAGCTTTATCATAAGTAGAAAACAAATACTCTTAACAACTCCTGTGTTTGAGACAGGTTCTACTTCTGCTTTATGCTATAGTTTAGATCTAAGAGATCCCGTAAAGTCTCATGTATTTGGAAGGTGTTTGGGTCTGAGGTGTTGTATTCATCGGTAGACTCAGCTGTGGATGGGTTCATAGCTGACTGTGCAGTTAGTTGGTGTGGTACTGTTGGAGGTGGTCACTGGGGTGTGAGCTGACAAGGCACATGTTTGTTGCTGGCTGCCGTGAGTTGAGCCGCTCTCCTCCACTGTGCCTTTTCTGCTGTGCTGTTTCTGCCTTGGAGCCAGCAGCCTGTGCATGGCAGCAAACTGTGAGCCAGAGGAAACCTCTTCTTTAAGTTGCAGCTGTCAATTATTTTGTCCCAGCAATGGGAAAGCAGAGAATAGAACATGTCTATTCCAAATGTATCAAAACAAATACCCTGCTCTTGACCATGGTGTAGAAGTTTCAGGATATTCATTTTTCTGCCTTTTTTCTTTTTTGGATATTCTTAATTTGCTGATAGATATGCAACGAAAAAACTTCAATATTTCAATTGTTCTTCTACCTTCATTGTCATGAACATATTATTTCTCCTCTTTATTGTGTTGACACAATGTGCACTTGGGTTTTCATGGAGTAGTGTGATCTTACTCAATTTGGCAAGAATATAATATTTGTTTAATAAAAAAACCATATTCGATTCAAATCAATTTAAAATGTAACACAGAAAATTTCTTCAGGGCAACAAATGCAAATAAACACGTAGGCTTGTAGACAGTAAAAATCGAACAATTGAATCACAAATAATCTCGTATTATTTTTCTTGAACAACCTCTGTGTTGACAGATTTTTTTACTCTTGACCAATTAACTAAAGACATAGTATTAGCTATGATAACTCAGCACTCGTTCCATGTAGAATACCATTTAAAGTGGATATTTGTATGAATAGTATATGAAAGTAAACGCATCAAATTACTGAGTGAATAACTGGAATATGAGAAATCATTGTAGATTTGAGAAGTTAACCACAAGTACATCATAGGCTGATCTGTTATAGAGAAATTCTCTATAAATTAAAAATAAATAAATTCATATAGAACATTTCCTTCTATACCTAAGGAATAATTTATAAATAAACTATTGGGAAAAGGAAATTATGAAATATGTGGAAACTAATGAGAAAATATGTAAGAAAAGACATGGAAAAAAGAAAGATGCCCAGGAAAATTAAGAAATGTCTTGATAAAATAAAAAAGGAAAACAAGATAAATAACATTTTGTGAATGTGCTATCAATTTATACTTACCAGTGTTTGCTTGTAAAAGAATTACTGAAATCAATGAGCTTTACCTTTAAGAATTTAGGAAAAAATAACTAATTAATTCAATGTAATTCAAAAAGAAGATTATGAAGCTAAAGACAGAAATAATCCAATAAATTAATAGAGAGATCTGACTGTGTAAATGCAAGATTGGGAAAGTGTCATCAAAATGTTCATAACAGGGCCTTAGCTCACAAAATAAGCTTAGCATTTTCTTGTGCTCATTTTTCAAGTTTAGTTTGGTAGGTATCATAATTTTTCTGTAACATGCAAATGTAATAACTTGCATTATGTTATATTTCTATTGTAATTTATTATTTTATTAATAGATAACACTGTTCTTTTTCACATATGCACATATTTTTAACTTATGTTCATATTTGACTTTTAAAAAATACTTAAAATTTTATTCTTTTACAATGTAATTCTGTAATCGTATATTACTCCTTTAAAAAATTTTAAATAACCTCCCATTTCTCTTCATTTTGCCTATATTTAGAAATCATTTTTCTTTCTTTCTTCTTAGAAGGTGTTGTTCTCATGAAGTTCTCATCAGTTGATCACCATTTATTCACAGAAAAGGAATAACTATAAATATTGAATGTATGTAGAGTAACTTGATTATAGTATTACTCTTGTACATTGATCCCCAATAACAACATCTGTTATGGAGAGTTAAGACAAACAGAAGATCAGTACATGAGATTTCAAATGCCCAGGATCTTCTTGTGTCTCCTCACACTGTAAGGTTTCCCTAGGTCTCACTTTTTTCCCCTCTGATAAAAAATTTGAACCCAGTCCTCAAGTTTCTTATCTAGTGTCCAATCTAAACTCATGTGTATGACTCCCACGTGAAAGGAATTCCTCACACAGATTAATAACATGGAATAGCAGTTTAAAGGCATGTTCTTCATCTCTTCAATAAACATACAAGGTGTCTGTGACGTGACAGAGATTATCCCTTACCATCTGGATGAGAAACGCTTATCCAGGGCAAGTTTCTTACCTCTTCAGAGTAAAAACGAAGTAGCAAAGCAGAGTGAAACTGAACTCAACATGAGGATGAACTCAGGAGCACGGGAAATGCTGTTGGGAGTCATTCAGGAGAGAAAAATTAGAGAACTGTGAAGAGATGCTTTCAGCCATGGGCACATTTTTGGACATGTTTTACTCATGGACAACACTGTGGTAGCGAACATTCCACTCTTTCCCCATACATGTCACCCCTCTATGGCTGTACTCTGCAATGTGCAGTCCCACCCTCTTAAAATATCAGACCAGTGAAATGACCTCTCGTTATTCAGTTTGTTTCCTGTTATAACCAAGATCACAGAAGGCTGCTTAGTTCCAAAGCCAGCTTTACTGAAGTTTCTGAATCCAAGACAATGTTAGAATTATAGCAGTAAATTCTCACCTTGGGCAGTGTAATCACTGGAATTGGGAAAAAAAATAATGACTCTGAAAGGCAGCTGGGTTTTCCAGCTGAAAAACTGAAGCTTTGAATTTTCTTCTTACTTTAATAATGACTAGAATAAAATTTATTAAATGTATTCCTGAGTGCCGTTTGTTTTAACACAAATAGAGGTTTTATTTAGCTTCATATCATGTGCCCAAAACTTAAAATCTTGTTTCATAGATAAATTTATTCATTAAGGTCAAGTCTTTGGTCATTTTTATATGCAAGTCTTATAGTTACTTTGTATATGGATAAGCGCCAAGAAATTGCATACTTCGATCTGGAAATACAGATATAATATCTGCAAGGAATAAACTTATCATTTCTGGAAATTCAAATGCAATTGCAGCATGCATTATTGTGAATATCAGTGCAACCAGAACTCTTACACAGTTTATGAATAGAAGGGACAAAATCTGTAAGATAAAAAGAAAGCTGAGTCCGTACTCATGCACTCTTGAGACATTGCTACACTAATATGGATCTGTGTGCATCCTATTAAAACACAAATAAAGTTGAAATTTGTAAAAAAAAGAGAAAAAGCTGAAGCATCTATAGAATGAGTGCATATATACACTTACGAAGTAAACATAGACAAATGACCTGTGTGCACTGGAAAGAAATCATTTTGGAATCTCAAAAAACAGAGTGAAACCTGAGAAGTGCTGTGTCGTTCATTTACGGTATCCAGGGTGATGCACGTCATATCTGTTTTAGATTTTTAAACTACAGAGAAACTTACCACCTTGTCATTCCGTGTGTTGGCAGCAATAGTGGTCACAATGCCTGATGTGGCACACTGTATAAAAATAAAAGTCAATAAATTTTTCTGGAAATATCTTATCCATATTCACTTTTACTAAGACCCGGTGTTTCCCAATGTTATTCCCCACACTCTGTGCTCTTCAGCAGTGTGTGAAAACATTCCTTAGGGTTACATTCATGTTTAAAGTAACAGAGGAACAATTATCTGTATTTACTTACAATGAGTGGTATGAAAATGTATAGTAGGGCAATACAGGGTGAAATTGTATTATAGAAAGTTCATAATAAGATGAATTGGAAATAACCATTACCCACAGGACAGTTAGCGCCACACCACACATCATTTGGACCACGTGGAGAAGGAGAAAGTGTCTCTCAGGTAAGAGGAATAAATGTAAATCTTAGATAAAATTTTTTTACCAATGAGGAGGTTCTGGTACTTGAGAGCTCCTTAAAAGGAAAATTCTCTTAAAATGAATGCCTAAATTAATCTGCACTACCAAATGACAACAATGACAATTTTCATAAATCACACACACACACACATGCATGCTCACACACACACACACACATATATATATATATATATATATATATATATATATATATA
>RJWT010052177.1:0-10597 GCA_004365215.1 Cuniculus paca
TAGATAGAAATCTTGAAAACTTAGGTATAGTTAGAGTGTTCATGAAAAAAACCCAGACTCCATAAGAATCAACAACTGAGATTTCATCTTATTAAATAGCTCTTACACAGCAAAAGAAATCACCAACAAAATGAAAAAACCCACAGAGTGGGAAAAAATTTTAGTCAATTTTCTCTTAAACAAAGGATTTTTATCTAGAACATATAAAGAATTGAAAAAAAAAATAGACCTCCCAAATTTAAACACCCAATTAAAAAATAGTCATCTGGGACAAATACACATTTCTCAGAGGAAGAATAAATGACAAATAATATGTGAAAAACATTCAACATCACTGGCCATTTGAAAAATGTAAGCAATGGCTATCATCAAGAAATCAACCAACAGCAAATGCTGATGGGGTTGTAGGGAAAAAGTAATATAAAAATGGTCTAAATTATCTTCTGCCATAATTTCTGTACTTTTATACTTCTTCTATTTGAACATTTACATAGTGTCACTGAATTATTATGAACGGTGTTATAGTTTGAATTCTCTCCCCCAAATGCAGAGAGGCCCCATTACCTGGGGATGTGACTGCGTCCGGTGATAGGGTCTCTACGGAGGTTGTGAAGGTTAAATGTAAAGGGTAGGCTCCCTTTACATCATTTAATCAGATCTACGTGGTGTCTGTATAAGAGGAGACCTGGGCACACAAAAGCAGGTGGCAGGGGTGCCTGCACACAGACAAGACCCTCCACAGGGCACCAATGAAAATGTGGCCCTGCACAGAGGCCTAAAGATCACCAAACCTGCAAACACTTTAATCTTGGCCTCTGGTCTCCAGCACTGTGAGAAAACAAAGTTTTGCATAAGTCACCTCATCTGTGGTATTTTATTAGGCTACCTCTACCAAACTAATGCAGATGAGCATTAGACTTTTATCCAATACAAACAAATAAACAGTACAAAGAAGTGTTCTCTTATGATCTAATTCTTTGATCAGGATCAGGACAAAGCTAGGTCTTCGACAAAGAGCTTGGGCTTATTTCATGTTCTATATTCCCAGTTTGAAGGCTTTGAAAGGGCTGGATTAGATTAAGTGCAAGAGAGGTTAAAATGAGGACAGATCCATACCACCTAATGCCAGAATGTCAGCCAGAACGTTGTAGAAATCATCAAACAAAAAATAGCTGTCTACAGCACAATTTCAATACACTGGAACATTCAACTACTTTTAAGGGCAAATATATAGCCTTGCTTTCCTTTCTTTTTTTAACAGCATGTTAAGAAACCATTACTTTTGGGTAGAAAATGGCTGAAATGGGATGTGAAGAGAAAGCTCATTTGGGGAATACTGAAACATTGCTAAAATATTCAACTTATTTTTCTATTGTTCAGTGAAGTGTTGCAAACTTTCCTACTGAGCACATCATGTTCAATCCCTAATGCAAATAGATTCAGTTCCAATTCATTTCATCTCGTGCTTTACTTATTTGTATCCCACTGAGACACTTATGATGCCAGATATTCTTATCGTCCCCATATTCTTTTTTTTAAAAAAAATCTATCAATTCCCCTCTGTGGAGTTTGCTAGATATCCTGTTTAGCAATCAGTTACATTTAAATAAGTATTGTATATTTACAGTTCTAAGGGTCAGTGACCATTAAGCTGGAAAGAAAGAAAATATATATTGAAGATTCGCATAAAAGAATTATGAAAGAAGCTGATTAAAATTCTGACCTTTTAATAGGATTGGTTACACTAATTTTTAAAAAATCCCTTAAAATCTCTGAATGTTGATTGTTGCTTCTAAAAGGAAGTTTTTTTTAAGGGGTGCTACCAGATATAAATTAGTAATTAATACTGAATACTGATTAAATGATATACAAAGGCTTGGACTTACTCTGAAAAATCTAATCAACTGGGGCTTTGTTTCATGCAGAATTAAACTACAAAAATCCTCTTTTATTCACA
Source organism: Cuniculus paca (assembly GCA_004365215.1). Taxonomy (NCBI): domain Eukaryota; kingdom Metazoa; phylum Chordata; class Mammalia; order Rodentia; family Cuniculidae; genus Cuniculus; species Cuniculus paca. The sequence goes on from RJWT010052177.1 coordinate 1,958, forward strand.
TTAGAAGCAGTGGATATTGGAGTGAAAACCCAGTGGTTCTGTATTTCTTTGTGAAAAGCGTCCAGTCACACACTATTGTTTAGACTAGAAATTCTTACACAAGGAGCGATAGGAAAAACAATGTAACTAAGAAAAAGGATGAAATTGGACATGAACTTCTGGGTGATTAGTAGAGATGTAAATTCCTTATCACCAAAGAGGCCAGGTTTATTTCTTGGCCCGGCAACCATAATAAAAACCCCATTTGTTTACTCTGATTATTATAATTCATGTTTCCAAGGCAACATTGAAAGTGGGGCTAAATATAGGATCCTAGCAACAGTGTCCCTCAAGTTCTGATTCTTTTCAGTTTGTAGGAATTTTACTACCCATTTCCAGGACACCTTAAAAGTGTCCAACTTTCACTCAAAATATAAAGTCCATGTTTAGTTTACTCTCTATTTCGGAAAGACACTTCTTGTCCCAGGGTCAGGAGCATGCACGTTAAAGATGTTAAAGTTAATAGCTTGTGAGGACGGGCTTGAATAACCCATGGGGTCAATGATTCAGCAGAATTGGAAAACTGACCTTGTAAGAGACCATCAAAAATCATTAGCCAGAATTCTCAGGAGAGAAGGAATAAAATTAGAGGACAAGTCTTTGAATATGAGCAACAAGAAGACATTATAAACATGTGGGTGCATGTGGTTATTGGTAGATGTGATCTTAGGAGCTAATGGAGGCGCTCTTACGAATTCCAACATTCCCCAGGGAAACTGTAGATATGTTTTTGAGAGATGAGTGATGATGCAGAAAGAAGTGATGCGGATGCTGGGAAGAATTGGCAAAAGGCAGAAGAGTTGAGTGGGAGGACTTATTTAATTAGGAAGTTGTGCTCTGCCTTCCCAACAACACGAAAGGCTCACAATGCGAAGGTAAAGCCCACTCAGCATTATTAGCTTACTTTGGAAGAATCCAATTTTCAGAATACAGAAGTAGTGCAGGTATGTATGGAGCTTTGTCAAGTGGGCATGATAGAAAGGCTTGGAAAACCTGAGGAGGTAGCATGGAAATCATACTCTAGACGATGAAAGCTAAGGGAGGGAAGAGGAGGTGTGGGAAAGGCAATCACGAGGAAGAGGAGTGGGAAGTGTCCCAGTCACTGGCAGTAACAGTCTGTGGAGACAAGGTCACAGGAGTGATGGGGAGCTCAGCAGAGCGTATCAGGACTGCAGCAGAGGATAGGTTGAAGGAAGTGTTGTCTCCAACAGGTTTCCTCAATTTAATGTCTATTCACATTTTGGTCTGGGTAACTCTTTGCTGTGGAATTGTCAGCTGGGCATTGCAGAATGTTTGGCAGCATCTCCATTCTTTAACCCTTAGATGTCAGTAGCATCCCTAGCATTGCAACAATTTAAAATGTCTCCAGATTTGGCCATGTGTTTCTGGGAAGGAACTTGCCTCCAGGTAGAGGTCACACTGGGACAACATGAACTTGGGCAAGATGCGAAAACCTACTTGAAAATCACAGGAACAAAAAGAGAAGTGAGGTTGCAACATTTTAAATTCTATAATAAAAGGATAAATATCCCATTAAAATTGAAGAAAGGATTTAAATCTCCAAAGAAGACAAATGAATGCTAACTGAGCATTTGAAATGGTACTAAATATTCTTAGGCATAGCAAATGAAAATTCACAAGAGGAAACTTCTTTTCACAAAATTAGGATGGCTGTAACCAAATAGAAAATAGCAAGAGCAGGTGAGCATCTCTAATGCAAAACCCAAAATCCGACATGTTCCAACACCTCAAACTTTTAAAGCACTGATATGAAGTCAAAAGTACAATGTTCCCCTCCAGGAAGCTTTGTTTCTTGCACGTTATTTTAAAAATTATATAAAATTCCTTCAGGCCATATGTACAAGATGTATTAGAAACAGAAGTGAGTTTTGTGTTTTGACTTGGGGATCCTATCCCCAAGATATCTCATTATGTATGGGCAAATATTCTGAAATTTTAAAAAATCTGAAATCTGAAATGCTACAGTTTCACGTGTATCAAATAAAGGATAATAGTTTTTATTGTTTACAAACTGGCACCTTTGTTCTTTGCTAGTGAGAATGCACATTAGTGAAGCAAAGTTGGAAGATGGTTTGGCAGTTCCTAAAATTGTTGCAGTTACTATTTGACCTAACAGTTTCTTTCCTAGCTATATGCCCTTGAGAACTGAAGAGATGCACATGCAAAAACGTCCACACAAATGTTTACAGCAGCAATATTTATAATATCCTAAAACTGAAAACAATCCAAATGTTCATGAACTAATGACTGGATCATGCAATATTATAATGTTCCATTATTCAGCTATGTCTAGGAACAAATAAACAAGATGTGCTCCAACCTGATGTCGAAAACATTTCTTCAGTTATCTAATGAGAATACTGTTTCTCTAACAGTAGCTATAATTCCTGACTTCCCTTCATAGTTTGACATTATAGCCCAAAACACAGGAGGCGTTGCTCCCTCCATTGCTGGAGGGCCAATCTGAACAAGGGTTCCTCCTCCTCCATATATCACTGGGAGAAAGAAACATGGATAGATGCAGTGGCCAAGTAATAAATCCAGTATGCATTCAACTACTTGAATTACTTTTTGCGTGATTCAAAATAGGGCACTTCTGGTAGGATTTCTTTCATTTTTCTTAGAAAACTTCTGTTATATACTAGAAATGTCATCCTTTTCCTTTTATTTATAGAGAGTATACACATATTAGTTAGTTGCCCATCACACTGTGAAAACAGCAGCAAGAAGAGGGAGAACTCAGAAGAAGAAATGTTTATTTTGGCTTATGGCTTCAGAGGTTTCAGTCCATGGCCAGCTGGCTCCAGCTTTTAGGCCTGCAGTAAGGCACAGCGTCATGGCAGAAGCCACTCTCCTCATGGTAGCCAGGAATCAGAAAGAGCAGAAAAGAACCAGAGAAAAAAGAGGGGAGACAGGATGAAATCTCCAATTTGACACTCTAGGACCCACTTCCTCCAACTGGACACCACCTCCTGTCCGCCCATTCAGCTCATGAACTAATCAATGGATTAACCCACTTGATGAAGTTAGCCTGCTTAATCCAGTTGGTTCTCACAGCCCACACCGGGCAACCCACACCTCACACGTTCCTTCCATACCAACAGTGTCCAGGCCAAAAAAAAGGTGAAAGACATTACTTTTTTATGGTGAGTACATGGGAAGCACAAAGCCAAGAAGAGGCAAAAGGAAAAGAAACAGGAAATAAAAGGAACTAGAAGGCTTTAAATCCCTGACTCCTACAGTTATAACACACAGTAAACACAGTTTATTTAGATTTATATAAATGCTCACACTGTATGAATACATATTTCCATGCCCAAGACCTAATATATCATTTTTGAACTATAACAAACAAAGAAATAAACAATCAAGCCATGGGATGAGGCAGGAAAAATAACAGCCTGGAGTGACAAAGTTATCCTTAAAACCATATCCAAACAGGACAGAGAGATGAGAATTATCAGAGTCATAATTTAAAATAACTATGATTAATACATTGGGGATTCTAACAGAAAAAGTTTAGGTAGCATGCCTGAGCAAGTGGGTATTGTAAGCAGAGATATGGAAACTTGAAGAAATAGTTAAAATTAAATTCCATAAGTCAAAAACAGTATAACAGAAATAAAGAATGTCTACATGAGTTTATCAGCAGAGCTGACGTGGTGAAGGAAAGAATCATGGAATTGCACTGACGGTGAGAAATGTCCTCAAACTGAATTACAAAAAGAAACAAAAATGGTTTAAAACACAAGCGTCCAAGAACTCTGGAATAATATGAATAGGGACAACATATGCCTGACCAAGAAAGAAAAGAAGAAAGGGAGAGCAGCATCAGAAAAATATTTGAAGTAACAACAGTCAAAAATTTTTCAAAATTAATAATAGACACTCAAAATAAACCTAGGACTCATAGCTATAAATTTGATAGAGTTAAACATAGAGTAGAACCTTTAAGATTTAGGGTTAGGCAAAAGGTTTTCAGATATGACACCATAGGCATAATTCACAAAAGAAAAATTAACAAATTCTACTGCACAAAAATTAATTTTTCTGCAAAGGACCTTTAGGTTGAAAAAATAGTTATAGAACAAGAGAAAATACTTACACAGCATGTATCTGGTAAATGACTAGTTGAATATGTTTTAAAACTCTAAACTCAAGAGCAATAGAAAAAAAAATTCCTCTTAAAAACTGGGCAAAAAGTCATGAACAAATATTTTGCCTGAGAGGACATTCAGATAAACAAGGGAGAATCTATGTGGCATTAGTAGTGGCTAGGAGGTAAATTAGCATAAATTACTCAAAGTAAATGTATTCATTATAATGCCTTCTGTCCGTCTTCTTTATATCTGCCAATCTGTGCCTTTAAGTGGTTCATTTGTGATTGGAAATCATTTGAGAACAGAGCTCTCAGCTAGCACAGTGTTAAGTACATTCAGCAGACACCAGACATGTAGGGAGCACTTTCTTCTGAAGATGAGATGAACTTATGGTTTTGATTTTTCACTGGACTCTAAGAATGTGGTTCTCCAAAGAGTGACCAGCATAGGAGGAACACTCAGGTCTCAGGCTTTCAAGGACTCCTGATGATAGGGGACTAAGGGAAGTAGCATAGGGGTCAAGGAAAGTAAAGCAAGAGGACCGCTTGCATAAGAGCTTGAGCTCAGGTTGGAAGCTCAAGAGAATTAGGTGTCCTAGTGGCAGTCTTAGATCTAGTCAACTCAGTAGAAAAAGTGATGCAGCCAAGTTTGAGGCAAAATGTCCACTATGAGTAACGCGTGCTTGTGCAGCTGGAGTTCATTATGTTTGATATTCTGGAACCATTCCATCCTGCTAGGAAACAGGGACTCTGCGTGGGTCCCACAAGGCAGCTCACCTTCTGAGAGCTGTCCATGGTACCACCACATTTCCTAAGCTTCTGCTCTCACATTTCTTCCAACTTTCTGTTGGTCAGCAACCTCAAGAGGCCTAAGGAAGTAATGCGTAGCATCCTCAAGAACAGCAAGACCACAGTGGTGGCCTTGGGGAATGTGTCAGGGGCCTGAGAGCGGCAGCAGAAGAGGCAGCTTGAAGTGAATCAGGGATAAGACTGAATTCTATTTTTTAAAAAATGGAATTCCTCAGAGAGATTGGGACAGAGGACTTTTAAAAAAGTAAAGCAGTGTCTCTGGCTGCTTGAAGATGCATATGCTCTTATTCATAAAGCTCGACCACCCTAGAGCCGTCTCACTGGCACATGGGGCACTGCCCTTTGAACTTGGGGCTCTGCACAGTGCCCCAGACACAAAGACTGGGCTTCCGGAAGCAGGAGGACCCCGTGACTGCTCAGCGCGGTTGCTCTCTTCCAAATCTCTTCAGGAATCTTACCATGCGCTGATCAATCCCGTCTGCCACTGTACTGTTTCAGTTTCTTTTAGAGTCTATTTCAGCGGTGTGTGTGGGGATAATACGCAGACCACCCTAACACACCTGATGAAAGGACCGAAGTCCTTGTATTTTTCCTAATTGAATTTCTTGTTCTACCTTACTTTGCTATTTCAAAATAAATTCTTTTTGTCAAGTTAGATAATTTCCTCACCACGCTAAAATAATTTTATCTAAACCTAATGGGTTTTAATACTCATTTGACAAAATATTCACTTTGCTACATCTTATTAATAGGTATATTACAAATTCTCTATTACTAGCTAATTGAGCAAAAATGTTCTTCCCTACTTTTGTTATTAAAACCAGGTATTAAAATGAATTCAGTATCTTGGCATTTAAAATAATTATTAATTTCATGCCTACTTGCTTTCTATGTGTTTTATTCTTGAGGTATTTATAGCTCTTTCCTATTCTTTTAATCTTTTGGTTCAATTAACTGCTTTTTCACTGTTCTCAAGTTTATTTTCACATATCAGAAATTGTCTTGTGTCCTAACTCTCCTTCCCTAACCACAGAAATCCTCGTGGTTATCAGTTTTCAGAAGTTGATTGCTATGGTTTAGACCAGGAGCCCCCCTACCCTACCAGATCCTCATGCTTTCCTAGGTGGGGCTTTGGAAGGTGACTGACTTTAGCAGGTAGTGACCCACTTGCTCCTGGGAGGTCAGGTCTGGTCACTAGGGAGGCCACTGGGGAGCAAACTCAAGGTGACCTCCCTCCCTGGCTCTTCCTCCCGCTGCTTCTTGGCCACCAGGACTTGAGTTTGCCATTTCTGCTTGGCCGAGGTTATGGACTGAAAAGTAGCCAAAATAAGCCTCTCCTCTTCTAAGTTGTGGGTATCAAGTATTTTGCCCAAGCAATGAGTTTGTGATTAAGGAAATTACTGTTTGGAACATCAAGGACATTTATCTTGCTTTTCTAAGTCACATACTTGCAGACTGTGTGTGCCAGGTGATGGTTACGTGTGCATGATAGTCCCTCTGGCTTCATCCACAGAAGTGTTAGATAAGGTGTCTAGCAAATACATCACCATAAGTTGGTCTTCTAATTGCCTTGCATACTTCCCTGGTAGTTCAAATCATTTGGCAACAGAAGGCAATTTGAAAATTATTGATTAATAGAAGATAATTTATTCTATCAGTGGAAAGTCACTTCTCAGCTTGTTTACTTGTTATTTTTTCTCTTCCAATGTTGGATTTTTTGAACTATGTAAACTATGTGTGTATTTATACACATAATATACATTTAAAAATATATACTATTTTTCTGATAATCTTCCTGTAAAATGGAGTCATGGGGTTAGAAACAGCCTTAAAGTGCCTCCAACCGGCTGGCACACAATGCGGACCCTAAGTCGGGCCTGGCGCCTTGGGCCTGCACTGTCTCCCTGAGTGCTGGTTGGCATCGGGCTCTCAAATGCAGATGCCATGTGGTGCTGGGTACTCACCTTGCCATTTCCACACTCGCACTTCTTCCATATTGATAATGTTGCCTCTGCTAATTCACCTTTTTCTCTATTGTTGCCCACCCAAGGACATATTTTTTCATAAAATAACTCAAGTATTCCTGGAGACAACCTCTGGACCAACCTTTGAACCAGTGATGCAGTGCAGGTGTCTCTGTGCCATGGTGAAGTGTACACCTCTGTGCCTGGCTGTGTCCCCAGCCAGGCATCTGGAAGGCAGTGAGGACATGAAGGCAGTGACCTCTGCCAGATGCCAGGACCCAGAGCTTCTCACTGCATGGAGGGGTGGGGGTGGGGTGAGCAGGAAGATACAAAGGAAAAAGACACGAGTATGGATATCCAATTTTAAACCATTTTTTTTCACTTAACTTGTTTGAGTCTTCCGAATGCTACTTCTTTTGAAAATTATGGTAAAATATACATAAGCATAAAATGCACCACTTTAAGATTTAAACTTTGTTTATTTCTAATAGCTTCCTAGTTTTTCCTGCCATCCTTAGACATTCAATCCATTTTGAAATGGTTATTTCATATGTTGTAACATAGGAGCCAGTTTCTTTCGTGTGTGGATCTCCAACTATTCCAGAACTGTGTGGCAAAAAGACTATTGCTCCCCATTTCTTGGTCTTAACATCTTTGTCAAAAATCGATTGATGTTAGCTATGTAGAATTATCGCTGAAATCACCCATTTCGAAGTCTATCCTTAGGACAGTACTAAACTGATTGCTATAGCTTTGTAGTGGATTGAAATTGGAAGTATAACTCAACTTTGCTCTTTTTCAAAATTAAAAAAAAAGATACAGTTTACTTGAAAAACATTTCAGCACTCTAAACACACATAATAAAAGAACACTGCAAATTGCCTTTAAGTACAGAAGGTTCTTACCATTCATCCATGCACTGGGTCTTTGCTTTGCTGACAGCAGAGTTTCACAGATTGTTTAAAATTGTTTAAAATCAAGTGCACTTAGCATAAAAAAAAATTAAAGAAAAATAAGCTCTGCTCACGCTGGATGACCGCCCCTCCCAGCCAGTCAGAAGGGCAGCAGGATGCCGTGTCACTGTGTTGGAAAATGCTATGACCTGGAGGCTGGATGGAGCTACCCACTGTAAGCAGGGGAGCTGCATGGTGCGCACCCACCTGCTGCCCCTCCAGGGGCGTCTTCCCCTCGCCTGGGGACAAGCAGGTGCAGTCAGGCTTGTTCTGTACAAACTGGAGATGGAAAGTTGATCCCCAGGATTTCCAGCCGAGAACCATGCATTTCACACCATCTTATAAATTAAAAACCCCTCTGGAGCCATCTTCAGACACCTGTTCACACCAGTGCCCACATGCATGGACTGAGGAGGAGACAAGGCCTTTATCAGAGATGTCCGTGAATATGTACAGCTTTGAGTCCATCAGGGGCTCCATGCATGCCTGGCCACTGCATGTCAACGGCTAACAATGTCCAGAGCACTTGGAGAAATGCAGAATGGTTGTGATGAGATTTCATGATTAAACTTAATGGTAGGCAGAGGCACAGGACACAGAGCAAGTGTTATTCACAAGGCTCCCTGTCTTGGTTACTTTTCTCTCTTGCTAGAACAAAACACCTGACACCCAAAGTGAAGCAAGGAAAGGTTTATTTAGCTCACAGTTTCTGGAGATTTCAGTCCATAATCAGCTGGCTCCAAGGCAGGGTGGC
>RJWT010052178.1:0-10601 GCA_004365215.1 Cuniculus paca
GTCTGTAATCCGGGTACTCGGGAGGCTTGAGGTGGGAGGGTCAAAGGTTTTGAGCAGCCTGGGAAAGTTCACGAGACTCTGTCTCAGTAAAAGGTGTTCTGAGGCTGTGGCTCGGTGAGGTATTTGCCTAACGTGTGTGAGACCAGGGTTGAACCCCCAGGACTGACACCCCACCCCACACATATCTTGGAAAAGTTTTCGAGTTTTAGCTCTTACATTTAACATTTGCTTGCGTGTTCCATTTTGAAGTTAGTTTTTAGGTGTGATATGAGGTAAGAGTCCACCTTCATCCTTTTGTAGTGTTCTGTGAAAAGGTTTATTTCCTCACCCAATGGTTTTGGCACCCTGCTGAAAACCAGGCGCCCCAACATGCTCAGATTTATTTCTGGGCTCTCCAGCCCTCCCGCATCCTCCTGGCCAGTGTGGCAGGGTCTTGAGCTCTTTGAGCTCTCCGTTTCCTGTCAGATTTCAGAGCACAGAGTACAGAGCTGTGAGCCCTCCAGCTTGTTTTATTACCCTGGGCTCCTTGCGTTTCCATGTGAGTTTCAGGATCAGCTTACTAATGTCTATGAGAAGCACAAAGGCAGTTGACATTTTTGTGGGGATTGTGTTGGGTGTGAGATCAATTTGGGGGGTGCTGCCGCCTTAACACTGTCTATCCCCAACCTGTGAGCTTAGGGCGCCTTTCCACCTGTTCAGCCCTTTCATTTCTTTCAGCGTTTGCCAGTTTTCAGTGTATAACTCTTGCCCCTCCTTCCTTAAATTTATCCCAAATATTTTAATCTTTTTGATGCTGTAGTAAGTGGGACCATTTTCTTAATTTCATGTTCAGTTTTTCTGTTTTTTACTGTCACATTGAAATGAAATACAAGCAATTTTTAAAATTTCTTGACTGTACAAGTGTAAGCACTCAACACCTGCTTCTCAGCACGCACAGATGCTGACCTCTGTCCCAAAGGCCACCCCATCCCAGCCCTGCCACCTCCTTCTCACTGCCTCTGCCTCTGCTCCCCTCTGCTCTTGTTGGCTTTTCGTGTTTGTTTGTTTCACTTAAACATGTATATCACAGAAAATTCACCAGCATGACATGGTGCGTTCTGCCGCTGTGCAGCCACTGCTGCCACCCTTATCCGGAAGGCTGTCTCCTCCTTGGACTGGCCCTGCCCACTCCCCTCCAGCCTCTGTGACAGTCTGCTCCAGGGCCCTCGTGTCGCCAACACCCTGCGGGGCTTGTCCCGCGTGTCTGCTCAATCCACACAGCATCTCGGGTTTGCCCTCGTGCTTAGGGCGCCCTTTGTTTTGGAGGCTGAGCCATGGTCCACACACAGCACCACATTCCGTTATGCGTTCCTTCCCACTGGATGCAGGGCTGTTTCTGCTGCCCTGAACATCTCCGGTCTCTGCAAATCTCTGGTGCCGTGCCCTTGGGGGAGGCTGGCGCTGCAACTGCGGGACAGCTCCCAGCCTCCCGTGCTTCTCTGGGTCCAGCAAATGTTTACCATGTGAGGACGCGCACGCAAGTGCAGGCCCAGGCACCCCACTAACAGAGAACCTCGGGGGGCTCTGGGGCCTTTTCCTGCCACACCCTGGTCCTGCACCACTGGGGTCCTGAGTGCTCCTGGGTGGCTCTGTAGCATGAAGACATGTGACATGGAGACATTCTGTGGGTCTCCCCACTGCGCGTGAAGGGCTCACAGAGTCCACGGGGCGCTCAGGCTGCTGTCAGGTCTCCATGCCATCGCTCCAGGCTCAGGCTCCTTTCCGCTCCTCCAGGGTCCCTGGGCTGCCTCAGACGAGGGTTCAGTGTGGAGCACACACAGGTCCAGGTTTACTCAGATGGTGCTGGATTATTTTTCCAGAATGGCCGCATCCGTTACACTGCTGCCAGCAAGGTGGCCAGTCCTGTTCCGCTTGGTGCATGCATGCCCCCTTAGGACGTTCCTCTTAAACTAGATGACCCAGCATCCCGCGTGTGCAGCCAGCTGCCGGCATGGAGGACAGGCCACACACACCAGCCAGGCCCCCAGGAGAGAAAACAGACAGTGCTGGCCTTCAACAGCAACTTGCAAAAATTGTAATGAATATTTCTAGACAGACAAAAGATTTTACATACAAGAAACAATAGGAGTAGGAAATAAGAAAGCAGAGAGCAGAAATTAAAATGTCAAGGGTAAAAGTGGAGGAAAAAGCTGAGGAGGTTTCCCAGAAAGTGGGACGAAGAGACCAGGAGGTAGATGGTAGGAGACAAATTATTTTAGGATTGGAGGCTCAGCCGCCAATGCCCTTTAAACAGGCCCAGTGGACCCTGAAAGGCCAATCTGATAAACCCAGGCTGCTGGGAAGACAGGAAGGGACACTATGGGCTGTCCTGCGGCTGCTCTGACAAAGGGCACAACCTGGGCTGCCAGAGTCCACAGAAATTTCTCTCAGGGCCAGGAGTCCAACAGCTGGCCACCCACTGTCCCCCCCTGGAGGCTGTGGGATGTCCTGCTGCCTCCTGCTGCACCGGTGGCTGTGGGTGGCCTTTGGCTGGTGGCTGCATCACTCCAGTCTCTGGCCCTGTGGCCTTGTGGCCCCCTCCCCCCTTTGTGTGTCACTGCCGCCTGTTTTGTGTCTTATGAGGGTACTTGTCATTGGGTTTAGGACCCACAGAACAGCCTAGAATATTCTTGTCTCAAGATCCTTTGCTGAATCACACTTGCCAAGACCCTCTCCAAACCCAGCCCCACTGCCAGGTTCCAGGGCCAAGGGCGTGGACGCATCTTTTGAGGGGCATCTTTCTGCCCTGCAGAGGTTCGTAACAGGTGAGTTGGGGCTTCCACTGGCGGAAACGAGGGGATGGTATTAAACTGCAGCTGCAGGACGGCACAGTGTAAGCTCAAGCCCCCACTGAGGGCTTGGGGCTTGCTGCAGCAGCCGGCAGAAGGTGCAGGCAGGGCAGCCCTTGAGTCGGAACCTGCTGAGCCATCTGGTTTGCTAAGTGTGCCCATGGGATCCACTCGTGGCACATTAAAGGTGAGTTACTGGAAGCAGCTGCCTGGGGCTCGGATTCCTTGGAGTGGAAGCCACAGGACAGGTTTCCTCTTCGACACCCCGCCCCATACCGCTGTCTCCTTCTCTGTAGTGGTTCCGTGTTGGTGTCCTGCATCACAGACAAGCCCGGGCCAGTGGTCCCTGCAGCCACACCTGCCACCCCCACGGCTGCAAGAGAGAAGATCCGGTCCAGGTTCCACGGCAGCCACGACCTGATCCACCGGCTGTTTGTCTGCATCTCAGGTGTGATGCCTGGGCCTGGGACACACCGGCTTGAGGACACGTGGGGCGCAGCACAGAGCTCCAGAGGCCACTGGGCTGGCACAGCTGGCACAGCGCTGCTGGCCTTGCTGGAGGGCAGCTGTCTCCCCACACAGAGCAAGGGCCAGATCTGGCCCCCAGGAAGCGGGAGGAAGGAGCTCTGCAGGCAAGGGTGGGGCTTTTCTCCAGGGAGTGGCCCGAGTGACAGCAGGGGTGGGCACAGCAGCCGACTCCACTGCCCACGTGGTGTCTGCTGAGGCCTGTGGCCAGTTCTTTGGGACGGCGTGCAGTGGGGCTCCAGGCTGTGCCGATGCCTGAGCCGATGTGATGGTGACCATGATGCCATTTGATTGGGCGCTGTGAGGCTCTGCAAGTGGCTGTCGGCAGTGGGCAGGGCAGCTTAGTGATGGTGGCTGTGGCCTGCGACACACCGTGTAGGAAGTGCTGCCTTCCCTCCAAGGGTCGGGACATGCCCCTTCCCTCTGTCCGCTGCCATCCCACCATCGTCCTCTCCCTCAGGGGTAGCCGACCAGCTGCAGACAAACTATGCGAGTGAGCTGAGGAGTATCCTCAAAACGCTGTTCGAGGTCATGGCCACCAAGCCAGAAACAGATGACAAGGAGAAGCTGAAGAAGGGTGAGTGCCACATGGAGCAGGCTCTGCGGCCCCTGCTGACCGTGCTGTCCACCCCCTCGGAAGGGGGTGTGCGTACAGCTGCCCCGCCGCTCTGAGGCAGCCATGTGTCTCAGCTTCGTGTGATCCGGTGTGCAGGGACCAGGGACACAGCCTGGGGAGGTGCAGCAAGGGCCTGACTTTCTGTTCCACACAGAGGCCGGGAGAGCTGGCCTCCTCCTCAAAGGCAAGACCAGATGTCACAAGTCACTCCCACCCATCTGTCAGAGCATTCAGAGGCCCCAGCAAAGGGAGGGGACGTGGGCCACCTCCCACTGGGAGTGGTAGAGGCTGCCCTGGCTTTGATCTGCCTACACATATACATCTCTCACACCAGAGGTACGAGTGTGCTCTCCTGTGCACACAGCAGGCATATACACATGCACACTTCGTGTACTCGCATGCCTTGCTCGCATGCATGCATGTTACAGAAAACAGACCAACACGGGAAGAAATGGCACCGAGGAGGTGAAGGAGGCAGTTTATTACACCGGTGGGCTTCTGACTAGGATCTCTCCCAAACAGCCAGAGCCCCAACCAGCAGGGTTTTGGGGCTTTTAAAGGGAGAGAGCAGGGAGGTGCATAGGCAGATTTGACACATATGATTGGAGGGTCAGATGACAGCATGAGTTGCTTAAGGAGTTTAACCTTTCAGGTTGCATCATAAGGCCATCAGCTATACAAAGCATGGGTTACAAACAAAGGAAGGAGTGTCCTGTTACATTTTAAGTTACATCGTGAGGCCATCAGTTACACAAGGGCAGCAAAGACAGGGGTTACAGAAAAGGAAGATGTGTTGTTATCGGGCCTGCCAGACATGTCTGCTTGGTCTTGATGGGCATCCTGGGCAGGCTTTTATTTAAAATTTTAGTTTTCCCGCTTCGTGCACAAAGCAGGTACCTGTTGAGGGAGAGGTGTCAGGCTGGGAGGGCCCTTGTCCCTGAAGTTTCAGGTGGGAAGGAGGGCGCCAGACCCCTGTTTGCTGCCCCTGTGCTGGGCAGAAGCACCTGTTCTGGGAGCCGCCCCCACCACAGGCTTCTGCTTGTGGGGTATCTGGGTGCATGGGACATCACAGCTGCTCCTGGAGCGCCTGTCCTGCAGCCTTGCCCGGCAGGGAAGTCCTTACTGGTGAGGAAGAGCCTGTGTCCAACCCAGCTGTGCCGGAAGCCTGTGGCCAGGCCCCCTCCTGCCTGGGAGTCTAGGCAGGTGGCCTCCTTGAAGGCAGTGTTCAGAAGAGCTGTGACAAGGACTGGCCATGCACAGGGGGACTGAGGGCTGCTCGGGCCACACTGAATGGAGCCCACAGAGTCCCTGTCTGGAGGGATCTGACTGCTCACTGGCAGGGTCCCAGGACTGGATGCCAGTGGGGAGGAGCCACCGTGGGCTCAGAACCGCCTTGCTGAATCGAGAGGGGGCCTCGGGGGGGACCCTGCTGAGGTCAGCGCCCTGCCTGCTGTGGCCACCAGGGCACATGGCACACACTGTGAAACGCTCAGTGGGCTCGAGAGCAGCCAGGCAGCCCACAAGGGACAACCGACAGCACCCACTGCATGGCCCCAAGCCCCAGCAGCCTCCTTCTCTTCCAGGGACCCAGAGCCTGCGGAGTGCAGCCTTGGAGGACTGTGCGCTGTGCCAGGAGACCCTGTCGTCCTCTGAACTTGCAGCCAAGACCCGAGACGGAGACTTCGAAGGTGCGTGGGGAGCTGGGGAGCCGTCTGGTGCCTGCAGACGCAGGTCCTGAGGGCCTCTGGTGTGTGGTCCTTGAGGAGGCATACAGTCCCCACATTGCTGAGTGGCCGCTGCTGGGTGTCTCAGCCTGGTGGACACACACCAAAGGGTGTGGGAACAGGGAGGCATCAGGTCAAGGATGCCTCCACCAGACGCCACCACCATCCTTGTGCCAAGAGGTGCCTCATGTGGCAGCCTGAGGCCATGCCAGGACTGTGATGGGCTGTGGGGTTCTGGGAACCCTCAGGGAGTGGAGGGGGATGTAGCCTCTGAGCTGGTCACCTGGGATCTGGGAGCCCCTGCTCTCATCAGGAGTCAGCTGGGGCCGGGCAGCATGGCTGGCAGGGAAGGGAGCTCAGGGCACGTTGGGGGTGGGGCCCAGACCTGTGGAAGGGGCTGCTGGCAGTTACTCAGGTGAACACCCAGGAGAGCTTGGGGTCGCCCAGGTGAAGAGCCCTCTCCATTGCATCTCCTGAGTCCAGGTGGCCTGGCCCCGCAGCGGGGTGTGACTGCCAGGCCTTGTGGATGGCAGCGAGGAGGGATGCCTGTGCCCACTGCTCCTAGCCAGTCACTAAAGTCTAGGGCGGCCCCAGCGAGAGGAGTCAGTGCTGCCCTCTGCCTTGGTGTGGCTGATGGCCTGGCTCTCCTTGTGACAGATCCCCCCGAGTGGGTGCCAGACGAGGCTTGTGGCTTCTGTACCGCATGCAAGGCGCCCTTCACTGTCATCCGCAGGAAGCACCACTGCCGAAGCTGCGGGAAGGTGGGTGGGGCCCATGGGCACGGCCTTGGGGTCCTGGGGGCCGAGGAGACCTTTGGAGACCTGTGGGGTCCCAGGCCTGCTCAAGCCCATGTCCAGTCTTGGCTACACAGAGCCAGGGCCAGGTTGGGGACAGAGGACCAGAGCAGGGGCCTGGACACCCCTCAAGACCCAGACTCCTGGGCCAAGTCTTGCCGGGGGTTCCCCAAGGTCCCCTCTCCATCACCCACGGAGCTGGGACCAGCAGAGCCCCCACCCCTGGTGCCCTGCCGGTGTGGGTGGGGGGCTGTGGGGGATCAGCCCGGGACCCTCTGCTCACTGGCTGCCGCCCGCCCTGGTTCCAGATCTTCTGCTCCCGCTGCTCCTCACACTCGGCGCCGCTGCCCCGCTATGGACAGGTGAAGCCCGTGCGTGTGTGCACACACTGCTACATGTTCCACGTCACACCCTTCTACAGCGACAGGGCAGGCCTGTGACACGCGGCCCAGTGCTCCTGGGGCTGCTGTGGCTCCCGGAAAGGAGGTGCCATGCTGCAGGAGGGCCCGCCGCATCTCCCCAAGCTACTGCCTCGCCCTCTGGTCCTGGCTCCCACCTGCAGGGACCCCGGAGCGGGTGTGGGGTGAACAGAGGTCAGTCCCACTGACCTCGTGGCCTTGTAGCTCTTCCCAGGCAGAGCGCCTGGCCAAGCAGGGCTCAGAGCTCTGCTCTGCTCTGTGCCGAGGCAGGACAGCAGCCACTCTGTGCAGCCTCATCCGTGGCGGAGAATTCTGCAGGGGCTCTGGAGCCCAGTGCCACAGCTCCCCGCGTGCTCACCACCCACCGCACTCCCCAGTGCCCACTGCCCACCTCAGGACCCTGCTTAAGAACATGCGTCTCATTTCTTCTGGGAGGGGAATGCAGGAAGCAGACCCAGCGGTCCCCTGGGCAGGTGATGCGCCCGGGGTATCCGCACCACCGCCTGCCCGGCACGGACACGGCAGACATTTCCCAGGTTCCTGGTCCTGGGCCCAGGCCTGCTCGGCGGCACGACCCCCTTCGCCGTGCCCCTTGGGCAGCTGGGGCCTAGGCTGGGCGCCTAGTGGCCCTGGCACAGGCACCTCCTCAGGCTTCAATCTCAGGCTTCACATTGCAATGACGATTGCAGTTTTATTTTTAGAGAGATGACACACCTTCTGCTTCTTTTATAGGATGAAACCCAATTACTGCTTTGCGGTAGAACACAGGTACACAGAAACAGCTTCTGGGGGGGAAAGAGTGTATAATGGAGGAAATATTATGTATTGAGATTATTTTTATTTTCTAATGCTATAATTCAAAACCATTTCCATAAATCTGTTTAAGGATTGCAGATACTCTCGTGTGTTCTGTGAACTCCAACTCCTTTTCCTCCGTCTGGGAAGTCATGGTGCCCGTGCCGATGCAGGCACTTGAAGGGCAGCATGTGGCTTCCCATCAGCCCCCAGGGGAGAGTGGCTGCCCCTGCCCAGCTGATCCTGTCCCTCCCACGGGGTGCCAGCTCTCGGCAGCTGGCCCGGCCTGGCCTGAGGGGTCTGTGCATGGGTGAGCAGACGGGAGTGCTCTTGGCCACTGTAGCATGGGGCCTACCGCACCTTGGTGGTCCCGGTCTTTGTGCTGTGTCACCAGCAGCCTGGGCGCTGCCTTCTGAGGTGCCCCGGGGAAAGCACAGAAGGACCAGCCCGGGGTTGCCAAAGCAACAGAGACTTCCTCTTCTTTTGGTACTGAGCCCTTGGGTCCTGGGTGCCCTTGGAGATGGTGCCCAGCGGACAGAGAATGGGAGCCCTGGAGGCCCCAGCAGTTGCCAGGCCCTCTTCCTAGGAGAACATGGCCAGGATGAGTCCTTCGGGAGCAGAAGAGACGGGGCATTCCTGGCTGCCTGAGACCTGTCCCAGACTCCCATGCCTCTCTTGTCCTTGCACCAGCGACAGCTGTGCCACTGTGAATCAGCTGTCTGAAGGAGGTGCCCCTGTGCCAGGGACTAAGATGCCAGGCTGTGCTGGGTGCCCCTGTCTGTCCTCACAGGCAGGCACAGTGACACAATGTCCTCTACATCCAGCAGGTCAGAGGCCAATCTACCCTGGGCCAGTGTGACTGGCTGTGGGGCCCGAGCTGCCCCTGCAGGGGCCTGGGAGTTCAGAGCCCTGTTTGCCCAGGGCTAAGCGTTCCCTGGGCTTATGCCACACCCCGGTCCCTTGGTCCCACTTCACCCTCCAGTGGCTCTCCCCACCTGAGAGACACAGTGGGACAGAGGGACAGTGCAGCCCCCCATAGTGGGGAGGGCCAGAAGCCCCTGGTGGGCAGGGAATGTCCTCAGGGGCAGCCTCTGCCTCAGGCCCCACGCTCAGCACCCTGGCTTCACACGTGCCGGCCGCAGTCCAGTCCCCACGACAGTCTCCCAAGGCAGCGGGATCCTTGTATCACGGAGTGGAAGCTGAGGCTCACAGAGGTCTGTAAGCACAGAGCTGGGCTGTGGAGTGCATTGGGGAGCTCTGGCCCAGTCTGTGCCTGTGAGCACACACCTGGCCCACTTGGCAGTTGGAGGCAGGACTTGCACTGCCCTCTGCCCTGGGACGGGGCCATCCATATCCTCAACACCCAGCCCAGCTTGTGGTGACAGCAGGACTTGGGTGACAGCAGGACTGTGTGGCCCAGTGCCTCTGGCGTTCCCAGCAGCTCCCACAGAGCACCCAGGAGGGGGTGCAGGATGGGGGCCTGGGGAGGAGACCCCAGGCTAGAGATGCTTGCTTGACATTGGGAGGTGACATGGGGTAGGGACCCTACACACTCACATTAGGGCCCCAGAGGTGCCCTGCTGCCCACTCCCTTGTCTGTGGCCTGCAGCCAGGCCTGGTGAGGTCACCCCACCCCACACTTGGCTGAGTCTTGGGCCACAACCAGGGCAGCAGATGACCCTCAGGGCTCGGGGTGCCCCAGTTGGTGATGATGGTGCCGGAGGCTATGGGAAACAGGGACGTCCTTCCTTTCCTGTGCCCCAGACCTGTGCTCCTGCCCGGGTCCTGGCTGTAGCTCCCAGAGGCCACCAGAGGGCACCCCACTGCTTCCTCTGGGACCTCCAGGCTCATCAGAGCAATCCATCTCCACCTCCTTCCCCACCTGCTGCCTTGCTGTGGCCCCAGGCACGGGCAGTCCCTGGGGTGCCTGGGAGTCAGGGATCTGCAGAGGGGCAGCATAGCAATGACTGGAGGCAGGCAGACCGTGCCCCATGGCTCTGAGAGGCCAGGAAAGAGGGCGCTGGGCCCTTCAAACCACCAGGGCGTGGCGGGCCCCTTCAGTGTCTGCAGCTTCGGGGTCTTCGGCTGGATTGAGTGCCCAACTGCATGCCACTCCCGTGCCCCCGGGTCCTGGAGCGACTTGTTTTCTTCAAGGGCCACCTCCACCAGGCAGCCTTCCCTGATAGCGCTGCTTCTGCCACCACGAATTCCCTTACTGGAGCCCTGCGGTTCATGGGAGAGGACCCCCCAACCTGGCTTGGGCCCCCAGGCCTCTGGGACATAAAGGTCCCCACAGGCACAGAAGTCCAGGAGCAGCGATGAGGCCGGGCTCGGCCGCCCACCCAGCTAGCCTGCCACTCAGGAGGGGACCTGGTCTGCAACCACATTCCTCAGTCATGGCTTCCCTACCCCAGTAAAAGCTCTTGAAGGGAAAATTTATCATTTTGTTTCTGGATAATTTTGGCTAAATTAATTTAATTTACAATTGCTAAAAACACAGAAATAGGAATAGAAAAATTACAATTGCTAAATTGTCCAGGGCTCTGAAATTTAATGGGGAAACCCTGACAAGTGAGGGGAAAACTACTCCACCCATTGTTCACAAATATAACGAACTGTTTTCTTATTTTAAATCCAGAAGTAATGCGGACACTGTGTTAGTTTCCACAGACCTTTAATTACATCTTCATGTGTCTCTTTGTGTTCTGCAGGCAATGTTCCCCTGCACGTCGAAGTTTCTGGAAGGCCAGCAAATGCTCAGAGGCCTGGCTTGGTGCCCAGCGCTGGCCAGCCGGGAGCCCAGGCCCCACCCGGGATTCTGAGCAGAGGCCTGCAGCCCTGGGCCCACTTCCGGGGTGGGGGTGGGGATGGGCGCAGGGGTGGGGAGCAGGGGTTTGGAA
>RJWT010052179.1:0-10596 GCA_004365215.1 Cuniculus paca
ACTTTTGAAATTTATCTTTCTTTTCTTTTCTTTTCTTTTCTTTTCTTTTCTTTTCTTTTCTTTTCTTTTCTTTTTCCTTCCTCCCCTTACTCCTTCCTTCTTCCATCCTCCTTCCCTCGCCTCCCTCATTTTCTCTTTTTTCTTCCTCTCTCCTTCTCTCCTTTCCCCTACCTTCTCCCCTTCTTCCTCCTCCTCTTTTTTCTTCTTTCTCTCTCCCCCACCCTTTTCCAGCCCTGTATGTCTTTGTTTTGGAGCAATGCATGAACCTCATACCTAGATCAGTTTAACCATCTAACTTCTCTCCACACCTGGAATTGTAAAAATAATTGTAGACCCATTTGAAGCATGGTGCAAAGCGATGCTGATTTCACAAAGCGTATGCGGTGGTGCTAAGACACAGTCATGGTTCATGGCTCTGCTGGGGATTCTGATACTGAATGACAATCTTTACTTATTTACATAGATTTAATTTTAGTAAATGAATAAAAATTGAGTATATTTATTGTGAAGATGGGAGGGCAAATGCTGTTTAAAAAATTTCTCACTCATGGATCTCCCTTTCTTAGTACATTAAGAACAGGAGGATTGCTGTGAGTCCAAAGCCAGCTACATAGTGAGTACAAGGCCAGTCTGAGCTATGGAGCGAGACCTTGTTTCAAATAAACACACTGACAAAAAATTCCATGATATTTGGTATCCTATCAATTCTACTTTTGCCCTTAGTAGATTCTGCTGCTTTTTTCTTCACTGAGAACATGAAACCATCTGGTAAGAATGCCTTAAACATCTGCTTACTAAAGGCTCAACATTTGCCCTCATCTTCCTTCTTCTTTTTGTGGTACACAAGAGGAGACGTCCTTTTCCTGCTTAAAATAATTCTACCCTGTGCTCAGGTTTCTAGTTTTTTTCACCTCCTGTAGACTTTGCTTTGCTAATCTACCTCCTTTATTTTCAATCTCTCTATTGGATCTCTCTCTTAAAATTCATGTCTTTTTCATGTAACACTGATGCATGCATACCTATGTTTATAGCAGCACAATTCATAATAATGAAATCCTAGAAGTAGTCTATATGTCCATCCACAGTGGAATAGATAAAGAAAATATGGCATTTACACACCATGGAGCACTTTGCTATGAAGAAGGGTAGAATTAAATCATTTGTAGGAAAATGGATTCATGTTGAGACCATAATTTTAAGTGAAATAAATCAGATACACCTTAAATATTATATGACTTCTCTTATATGAGAAATCTGAATGTATAACTTAAAAAGCAAAATAAAAGATAGATAATAAGAAGTAGGGGAATAGAACTTTTGCAAAAGAGAAGGAGGTCAAGAGATGGAGGGAGGGGTGAGGGATGAGTGGGAAGGGGAAGTAAGAATGAAGATGTGTCATGTACTACATGTTTTCAGGACATGATTACATCCCTCATGGGGGAGTTGACACATGTACATGACACTTCTTCATTCTTCTTACTTCCCCTTCCTCTATTGAGCTTCTGTATGTAAACATGTTCATTAAAAATATTTCCTTAATTTTCCTTTATCTTTCTCTTCCCATGATGCACTCTTTTTTATTTTCGCCACGCAGCTATTGTTTTTGAAACACTACCTAGATATAGGAATTTTTTACCTCTCATTCATATTTTAACTTACTACAGTCTGACCCCTGCCCCCAGTTCAGATCTGTTCAGGCAAAGCTCACCAATGACTTCCATTTGGCCAGATCTTTTCTCTCCTTGTCTTCTTGGCTTCATTGCCATTCCTGGGATTGTAAATGGCTCTTGCTTTGAAATGGCCTTCTTCCTCAGCTTTTCCTCCTTGAGCCTTCTTTCCTGTGATGTTCCTTGTAGCTGTCAGGTCCTTCCCTCAGCTCACCACTGAGGACTCAGCAGGCCTCATGACATATGCTAATAATAGAACTCATATTCATTGAACACTGATTTCATGCCTGGCCCAATAGCTTATGTAATTATAATACCTCTTTGAGTAGGCACTATTATTATCTTTTCTTTACAAAATGAAAAGTTGAGGCCCAGAGAATTTTTGTAACTTGCTTAAGATCATGCAGCTTGTAAGACAGGGAGCCAGAACTTGAATTCAAAGTCTTCTTTATATTAAGTAATGAAAGTACAATGTACAGTATAATATACAGAGAAGTGGAAAATTGTTAGATGAACAGCTGGCTGAATTTTCACAGTGTGGGCCCACCTGTATAACCAGATAAAGGAGCAGCATGATCAGCCCTCTAGAAACTGCCGAATAGCATGAAGCCTCTACACAAAGGTAGCCAACATCCAGACTTGTAGCACCACGGATGATCTTCGCCTATTTTAAACCTCATGAACGTAGAATTGCAGAATCATTCACCATATATATAAGACTCATTAATTAAGCCCAGTAGTAAAAACTCACTGATGGTCACTATACTTCAGTTTCATTATGTAGTTATGCTACCCTTTATCTATTCTATTCTTGAATGGGCGTTTGGGCTGTTTACTGTCACGGTAATCAATGCTATGAATACTCTCGTACACATCTTTCTGTGGATTTTCTATACATTCCTTTCGGTTATACATTCAGAAGTGGAATGGTAGGGTCATGAGGCATCCTCGTGTTGCCTTTAGTAAACACTGCTAATTTCCCAAATGAATTTTGTCCTGGTGGTTGATTGCTTCAGATCCTAGGTACCTCAACAATCGCTGTAATCTTCTCAGGAGAATTAAAAGTTTTTTTATTGATCATACCCCCTACTGAAACTTTTTACCCAGAATTTGTTTTTAAATATGCTGAGAATATTTTTATTGGTTCCAGGCTAAACATTTATCATTATATTATTAAAATCTTTACCTTTTTCATTTACTCCAAAAATGGAGTTTGTGACTGAGTGAAATTCTTTTAGTGTGCCTTGCCCTCCTTTTTTCTTCATCCAAATGTCATGGTCACATCTGTTACAAGTTGTTACATGGTTATATTACTCCAAATGTGGCCTCTTTTTATTTGCTCAAGTTGTAACATTGTTCTTGGACACTGACCTAGTAGTCAAAGATATCATAATCACATTCTTTTGTTTAAAGAAATTTCCTGGCCAGGAAGATTCTGCTTCAATTAGTGCCATGCTAAGCACTTATTGTTACACAGTGCTCTAATTGTCATTTCCACTGGGACCAGCTGACTAGAGTCCTAGAAAACCATGTGTGATGGAATACATACTGCTAACCCAGTGGTTTTCTGTAAAGGAAACCCATTGTGAGGACTCATTTTCCACTGCGCACTTTTGAATAAAGTCTCTCTTCATTCTTTGAGAGATTCCTCTGTCCCACAGATATGCAAAGTTAAAGTCTAACATTACCCAGTTGAAATGTTATGTGAACATATGTAGGAAAAATGCTCCAAATAATGTCCCCATGTATTTGGCTAACTTACGTCTACTTCTTGATTGCATCACTCCAATGCTCCAGCAGGATCTTCTACTCATTTTGTCAAGTGAAGATTTGTAGTTGACCACACATTCATATTGTTTATCAAGGGAGAGAACAAAATCATCTATGTTTTGTTTTTCCATAGAATTCCTTAATTGAAAAAAACTGATGCATGTAGACTTGATATAAAGTAATGTTTACAGAATTACTCTAATACATTAAAATACACCCTAGTTTAACTCTTAGGAAAAATCAGTCCTTTATTGAGTATAAGTTTTTAAATTTAGTATACAGACATTTGTAATATAGTGGCAGCCAACATTCAGAGTCCTATGAATTATTTTTCTGTAGAAATAGGAAAACTACATTTCTAGAAGTCATTTTTCAGTTTTTCAAATGGAATGTATCTACACTTATTGTGATCCCCAAACTATTAAGAGATTTCAAAATAAATTTAAATAATAGATTTTAAATGGGTTTATTAGTTTTCTGTAAATGTTAAAATACTGGCTCAAGGAACATAACTAACAAATACAAGCAAGTGTTATGCTCTGTGCTTGTTTTAGTGTAGGCTGAATTACTTGTGTGATGATGACCAATCCCACCGAGTTTGCTCTTTTCCCTTTGCACACTGTACCTGTATTCTGAGGGTAGGTAAACAGCAGACACCAGGGTTTTCTTGCTACTGTATTGTTCACTTTTCTTAATTGTTCTGAGTATTGTCATTTTTCTTCTTTCTTTTCCCTCCAGTGAGTTGTTTAACAGTCTTTAATATCTACTTCTTTTCTTATACTCAAGTAAATGAGACTATTAAGAAGAATATCTTTAATCTCATGCAAAGAGCAAATTTTCTCCTTTTTATATTTTGACATTCTTGGAGGGAAAAATCTGTTGTAAACTGGTAGTTACAATCTCATTTTGGCATCTCTGTGTTAGCCCAAGAGTTAGAGGTAATTTTTTTGGTTCCTACGTTATTATGGTCAGGTTACTAAAATCTACCAGTTTCTTGTATTATGTAGTAACTAATAATGGCTTTCATTTATTGAACCAGGCAAGTATTTATTGAAAATACTTTCTAGACATCAACTAGGTATTACTATACTATTTGACTTACAAATGAAGAAAAGATTATTATATCAGTTTTTGGATTCAGAAATTATATTACTTATGAAAATTATGTTACCAATCCAAGGAAGACAGTTAATAAATGGTAGAGCCAGCCAGGTGTGGTGGTGCATGCCTGTATTCCCAGGACTTGGGAGGATGAGGCAGGAGAATCAGTGAAAGGCTAGCCTGGGCTACATAGTGAATTCAAGGTTAGCCCGAACTACATAGTGAGATCCTGTCAAAAACAAAACAAAACAACACACACATGCGCGCGTGCACACACACACACACACACACACACACACATAGATGTGAGAGATGAACCAGGTTACATTTTACTGCCTCTGACTTAGCAGTATTCACTGAATAGTGATTATTGTTTTCACTGAGGCAGCTGGGAAAGAAGAAGATATGGGAGTGAGGGGGTCTATCATTTTACCTTTGGGTTCCCCACACTGGGATGGTGCTTTACAAGGAATGAATGAACAAATGCATGAAGAATGACCCTAAGGCGGAGTTCAATTAGACATAGTTGATAGGAACCCTATAGAAAGGTACAAAGCATTGCAAGAGCATAATAAATGTTTTATTCAATTAATGCTCTTGTCATTTGTTTCTTTTATAAAGGTACATGTTTGTAGTATATAATTTTTATATTTCTTGTGGGGAATTGGCACATTTACATAATGCATCTTAATTCCTTTTTTAAAATCCCCTTTGTTTTCCCTCCCTCTCCTTCTTTCCATCTCTTGCTATCCTTCCTTTTTTTGTACATATTTTCTGTACATAATGTTTACATTCCTTGTGTGGAGTTGGTGCATGTCCATAACATATCTCAGTTGCTCTTTTGTCTTTTCCTCTCCCTTATCTCATATCTCTCCTTTGAGAAAGATCTCTATCCCTACTTCCTATTAGTGATAATAAAGCTGAGGAAGGGTAGTAGAAATAGAAGTGATGAAGATAGGCTATAGAACAAAGTACTTAAACGCTATTTGCTATAATAATTTTATAAATTTATTTTATTAATTGTATTTATCTCTACTGGCAAAAGAGAAAAGAAAAAAGAATTAAAAGAGAAGGGATGAAAAGAGGAGTAGAAAAGAAACCCATGACAAGATGTTAAGTAATTGTAAATTTATCAGAGCCAAAACCAAGGAAGAATATTGATTGATTTCCTGGATTTAAAACACAATGATTATTCACTATTAGGGAGATTTTGTGAATCTGAAATTATCTCAATTTTTCTGAACAAATTCTAGAATTAACATTAATCCAGAATTTTTGTTAATTCATCATTCTGTAAGATTCACTCCAACAAAATGTTTATAGTTGCATAAACATTTCTATGAGCAAAGATATCTCATAAAAGAGTAATTTTAGTTTAATGGCTATTGTTATCTTTGTTCAATAATAATAATCACTTTAGTTAAAGATTATTTTTCAATAGTTCAGGATAACAATCTGAATTTTATAAATATGTGTAATTCACAGAAACTACTGAAGAAGATAATTTCTTTGTACTTCTCTTGTCTCGGGTGTATTAATCTTCTGTAAGTGTTCTCACAGATAAAAAAGTAAAACCTCAATCTTAACAGAAGCATTCTCTCCATATTAAATGTTTTACAACCTTGTATTGGTTAAAACTTCTAGTTTTTGAATGCTAGATATATTGTACTGTTTCACTAAATGCTCTTGTGTGCTGAGAACAATAAAACCAGTAAGTGTAAAATTATATCTTTTTGAATCTCACTAAAAGTTATAGTTTTAGGATAAAGTTTAATTCTAAACACAACATAATTTCAAAGTATGTAACTGTGTGGTCATTATCATTTTCTTGTAAGTGACGGAAGGTAATCTCATTGAAAGTCACTTTGGTTTAAATAACTATCATTACTACTGGTTCTGCCTGACAAATTTCTACTTTCAATAAACCTGTAAAGAAAGAAGTCATACATTCTCCCTGTTTACTTTGTTGACTAGTCTCTAGTATGGCAAAACCCCACAAATTTACAGGTTCAATATATGTTTAACAATCAAATTGGTTCATGTGCTATAAATTGTATGTGAATTTTAAATTAGATTAAGGTAATTATTCAGGATGAAAAATGTTAGAGTCAAAAATTCAAGTTTTTATCTTTTTCATTGAAACAGATTAACCACTAGTACTTTAAATACCTTCAAGCATAAATTAAAAATTCCAATTTGGTGATTCTCAATAAAACATTTGGTTCATTCAAGTATTTATTATGAGACAAGTACTAACTAACCTTTAATGCATTTCATTCTCATAAAAAAATCTATGGAGTAGTTTATTATTATCTTTTCTTTTAAGATGAGAGAATTGATGCAAAGAGAAACTTATTAATAGCTTATCCAAGTTCACACTGCTAATAAAGGTTTGATTTCTAAAAACATTTGGGGAACCTTTCGTGCCAGCTCATACTAAACACTGGAATGTAGAAAGAATAAAGCAGAATGGTGAATAAAATATAATCAGGGGTTTGCAATTTTAGATAGGATAGGCTGGGATATCTTCGCTGGAAGAGCAACATGGATACAGAAAGTATGGTGAAAAAGAAGTAGGTGAAGTGAAAGAAAACAATCAGGTATAGAGAACTTTTATAGGCAAACTACTTAATGGCAAACCAGGTTGTGTTGGTGAGTCAATAGAAAATACTAATACCAACCACAGTGTTGCTGCTGATATTTTCTCTTTGCCTCTTCAGATTTGCTGTTAATTATTCTCCATATACCTCTGAGGCCCAGGAACTTGGGAGTATGCGGTACTTTCACCTGCTGAATGGTTTGTCCAGTGGAAACCCCAGCGAGAGCTAAAGAGAGAGAGGAGGAAGAAATAGGTGTTGTTCTGTTTCGTTCCTTGATTCCTTCCATTAGGCTGGGTGCTTCTTTGTCCCACAGATTGTGATTTGGATAGTGGTCTCGTGCACAGGACTTTTTATTTTCCTTAACTGTTCCCTTCTTGCACCCTTTAGTCTTCAGATGGTAAAGATGTCCTTCTGCTTGCAACCCCTTAGTACTGCAGAATCCATCATGATATCTCCAGACCTCTTCTGCTCCCTTGGAAAGAGTCTATGTATTAAACTCTCCACTAATTGCTTAAATTCAGTGGTCTTCGTTTTCCTTCTGAGAGATCAGCTGATGCAGTGGTCCTTCTAGCTGCACAGCTCTCCACATCCTCATAGTAATGATTATGAATTTGCTTGTCATAAAAAACTGCAAGACAAGGGGCATGTGTAAAAATGTATATTTGTTAGGTATCTTATGCTTTTAATACTTACACTTTCTTCTGCTGTTTCAGTTTTAAAAACAGTTAATAATTGACTGAAAAATCTTTTCAATTTAAAAATATTCTTAGAGTTGTTTGGGCAAAATCCCAAGACATTATGGGCAGACATTGTCAAAGCAAGGAAGTACTCAAATAATTGGTCATTTGAAAAATATGCAGTGTTTTACTTGCAGGGAACAGTTTTAGGAAGTTGAAGATAATTTATTCCTGGAAAGTTATACTCATGGAATTTTTAAAGTGAAGTAAATGTATTTTTCTCTCTTAAATGCCATTAAGAATTTTGAGAAGGTTATTTCTCATATTTGAATGACTTCAGGGGAATCATAGATCATAAATGACGTATAAATCATAAAACTAGTTTAATTCAGAGGTCATATGTATGAGTCTAGAAGGCAGAATAAATACTTGGGTTTCAATCCCTACTTTGTCACGTACTTGCTGAATGACCGTAGGCAGTTATTTACAGGCACAAACCTCTGTTTCTTCATTTAAACAATGAAGTTAACTTAGCTGAAAGGATTATTGTGATAAATAAACAAGCTGATACGCGAATAGCAATTAAACAGTACTTGACATACAAGAAGTAGGAAAAATAGCTTTCTTAAAGGATTTCTTAAAACTCAACATAAAAATGAAATAACAAAAAACTATACAACTAAAGAAACTAGAGTGCTTTGCAATAGCATTTCAATAAACTTTTTAAGGACTACCTGGTGTTAACAGCTTATTTTTATTATAGTATTACTTAAATATGTATAACTATTAAGCCAGGTATAAACTATCAATGCTTATGGCTCTCAAAAGACAATAAAACTATTATAGGAATATGAAACTATAAAACCAATAAAATATAGAGACATTAATTTAACATGATAAATGATGTTTTGTTGAAAGGCAATTTCCAACCACAATGTGAATACAGTGATACCTCAGTTGTCAAATGGCTTCAAGCTTGAACTTTCCACTACTGGAACAGCAAAGTTCAAAAAAATTTTTTTACTTAGTGTTTGTAACTTTGCTCCATAGTTGAACCAAAAATCTGACTTGAAAAAACTTGTACAGGCTGAGAGTGGTTCATGTTTTGCATCTTGACTTGGACACAAAGTGAGGACGCTTCAGTCTAAGCACCACTCTTGCCTAGACAACAGATAGTGTTTGTGTAAAATATCGTAACCATGGTCCCAAAGAAAGTTAGTGACACCTGCAGTAAAGCTAAGAGGAAAAGCTAAGTGGAGAACCATGATAGAGTTAATAAAAGAAATCATTGTAAAATTTGTTAAAGTCCTGGGAGAATGAATGTATGTGTTACTTTTGGGCCTCAGAACCAATTATTTGGCTTTCCATTATTTCTTTTTTTACTTTTAAAAAATTTTTTATTTTAAAGAGAATAAAACCAAACAAAATGAGGCGGCTTTGCCAGCTTTTGATGGCATTCTTGATTTCCTGGATATCTCTTTGAATCTGTTTCATGCATTCCAATTCTTGTATTGTTCATTCAAGGTTTCCATCCTTTTGTAGTGCTCCTCTATTTTTCCAACTATATCTTCTTTAGATGTGTTTGGCATTTCTTTCATTACATTTATCATCCTTGTTTTACCTGGGAAATCATTTCTAATCTCAGTTCCTTTACAGCTTCACGGAGTTGTTTCTTTACTTCAGTTGCTATCATTTCAGAAGTTTCAGGTGTGTGGCTTATACTTTCTTCTATGTCCATGTCTCTTTGGCTTGTTTGGGATGGACTGGAGGTGTAAGATTGCATTTTGCTCTTTCATTTTGTCAATTTCCTGTATTCCCCTGTAGCAGGTGAATCCA
Organism: Cuniculus paca; assembly: GCA_004365215.1. Taxonomy (NCBI): domain Eukaryota; kingdom Metazoa; phylum Chordata; class Mammalia; order Rodentia; family Cuniculidae; genus Cuniculus; species Cuniculus paca. The sequence continues at coordinate 9,652 of RJWT010052179.1, forward strand.
ACGTGCACAGTTAAGAGGTTCCAAGGCTAGATGAAATTCACAGTGCACGCCTTCAGCTCCAGCCAAGACTACCACTCTGGCTGCTCTGTTGCTGAGCAGAGCCCAGGCAGGACCCCAGGGATGCTCCAAATGTCCCAGGCTGATGGTGGAATTGGTGTGGGTCCCTACCAGGCTGCTAGCAAGGTCCCAAGGTGCATGGCAAGGTGAAATTTGCTGTGCATACCTTCAGCTCATGCCTGGCCCAGAGCTGCAGCTGCTACGCTGCTCCAGGGTGGCTGGGCAGAGCCCAGGCAGTACCCCAGGGACGCTCCAAATGTCCCGGGCTGATGGTGGAACTGACACAGGTCCTTAACAGGCTGCTCGAAAGATCCCAATATGCATGGCTAGGTGAAATTCACTGCATGCACCTTTAGCTCATGCCAGGCTCAGAATTGCAGCTGCTAAAGACATAGGGATAGGTGGAGAATTCATGAACAAAAGTCAAACTGCACAGGAAACACTTCCCAGAATCAACAACTGGGATCTTGTCTTATTAAAAAGTTTTTGCATGTCAAAAGAAATGTCCAACAGAGTGAAAAGAAAGCCAACAAATTGGGAAAAAAGTCTTAGTCAACTGCCCTTCAGACAAAGGTCTTCTATCTAGAACATATAAAGAATTAAAAAAAATGAGGCCCTCGAAATTCAAAGACCCAATCTAAAAATGGGCATCTGAGATGAAAACACACTTCTCAGCTGAAGAAATACAAATGGCAAATAAATACATGGAAAAATGTTCAGCATCATTGGTCATTAGAGAAATGCAAATTAAAACAACTCTGAGATTTCATCTCACTCCAGAAAGAATGGCCAGGATCAAGAAAAACAAACCAATAACAAGTGCTGGAGAGACTGTGGGGAAAAAGGAACCTTTCTCCCCTGTTGGTGGGAGTGTAGACTGGTGCAGCC
>RJWT010052180.1:0-10602 GCA_004365215.1 Cuniculus paca
TTTCGTTATTCTGGTCTCTTCTGCGTTCCTCATTCATCTACAAATCAAGGCTAAGAGAGGCTGGATGATCAGTTGAAGAGCACAACTTTCATGGTCATGAATCCATACAGGGAAAGGTAGGGAGAAGAAGTGGAGGGACAAATAGAGAATTAGGAGCAAAGAGGAGAAGAACAAGGCATAGCAAGAATGGTAATGAAGGAGCCTCATAAGTAAGTCTTCATAAATATGGACATTTAATAGAAATGGAAAGAAACTGAACATAGGTTAGAAAGGAGAAATCATTTCTCATCTTTGAGATGTCTGGATAATAAGCAGACTGAGTAATAAATTTGTTTGCAATGTTATTTCTTTATTTAAACATACTGCTTCTTTTGTATATTAATAATATTAGTGATGATAAAAATAAACTAAAAGTGTCTTTCTTTTACCCCTAAATCTTACTCATTTCTGAAAATGGCTGAGTAACTCATCATAATAATAAATGTAAAATCTTGATCGGGTGTGGTAACATATGCCTGTAATTTCAGCTCTCAGGAGGCTGAAACAGGAAGATTTCCATGAGTTCAAGGTCAGCCTGGGCTACATGGTGAGACTCTCTCTAAAAAAGGAGAAATGCAAAATCAATGTTACAATTCATATTTTTACTTAAAAATTGGTTCAAAGTCTTCAAATAAACTGATTTTTAAAATTTAAATGCCTAAAACATTCCAAAAATGTTTGGGTTATGCTATCTATAACATTTTAATATTAAACTAAATCTACATTCTGCCTTAGTATTGGTCTTAGGTATATCAGATCGTTTATCATTTTACACAAGGACTCAGTAAGAAAACACTTAAGACAAAAATTGCTTTTATGTTAACTTTAGTTTTGGTAGCAGGTGACTGATATATTTTCTTTATTAAAGAAACTGTAGAATTAGTTACCCATGTGTATAAAATATAAGAATGAAGAATTTATTAAATTATTATTCAATTAATCCAGAATGGTTTTATCTCTTTACTACTCCTAGTTGCTAGTAGATTTTGACTTCTTCTTTATCTCTCATCTCTTCATTCCATCTCTTTATCTCTGTATCATCATTGGGATCCAATATACACTCCTCCCTCAAAGAAAAAGTAATTCCACTCATTGTGTTAAAGGCTCATCAGAGTGCTGATGAGATTTTTGTGATTAGATTATGAGGTTATAATTTCATCAGTGAGTTGATTCACTCATGAAGTTATAGTGTGGTAGCATTACTGGGAGATGATGGCAACACGAGGTAGAACCTCTTGGAAGGGAGTGGATCCAGGTCGTGACCTTGAGAGTTACATTTTGTTCCTGTTTTCTGTCCCTTAGTCTATGTCCCTTTTTCTCTATTTTTTGGTTGCCACGAAGTGGGCAGTTTTCCGCTGCTACTTCATGTAGCCATCATCTTCTGCCTTGTTTCAGGCCCACATTAATGGAATCATTAATCAACCATGGACTGAAACCTCTGAAAACTGTGAGCAAAATAAACCTTTTCTCCTTTGAAGTCATTCATATCAGGTATTATTCCACAGCAAGAGACAACTGACTAATATACTTTATCTGTGTCCGTAACACTGTAAATGCCCTTACTTCAGTGATTTAAAATATAGAGTATTTAACATATATTTGCCAAATATAAAATAAATTTTAAGATACAAAATAAAGGTGACAGAAAATAAAATAAAAATATAATAAAGTCACATTAGAATAAAATGAAACAAATTGCTCTCATTATAATGTCCCAAAGTTTCCTTTTGTTTGATTCTTTACAGTTTTCATCATTTCACCTGACAATTTCATTGTTCTCATTTATCACCCACTGCGCACATGGCTAGCTGCATCACTTTGTTTTATTTTTTAATTTTTAATTTTCTTATACAGGTTTGCAGTTCATGCAGTTTACAGTCACTTTGGGGGAGTGTTTGCATATATATATGACAGCTTGTTTTTTTTTTTTTTAAATAACCTTTCTCTTCTCTTCCCCTCCCTCCTCCTCCAATTCCCCCATGCTATTTTTCATTCTTTTTTTTTTTTTAGCAGAAAATATTTATTGGGAGAAAGAAAGAAAGCTTCTGTCAGAGAGAGACAGAAGGGGTCCCGAGTGAGTTGCCAGAGACTGTTATTTTAGGGACTTTTTATAGAGTAGATGGGTCCAAGGTGGGGGAGAATGGGAATTCCTAAGGTGGGCATAAGGTGGGACAGAACTATGGTTAACCAATAAGGTTAACTGCTTGGGTAAAACTGATTAAGTCTGGGACAAATGGGGATATGAGTCACGTAGCCAGCGAGCATGTTTAAGGAACAGTGACTCTTCCCTAGGGGGTCGAGACAGGTGACTCTGGCTTCCTTAGGGAGCTAAGGACCTATTTAGAATACCAGTCCTCAGGAAGTGGGTGCATTTGTTTGATCTGTTGTCCTGGATTCGGCCCACAGCAGGAGGTGCTTCTCTCCTTTACAGCTGCAAGGTATCTAGGTTTTTGCATTGGCTCCGTGGAGGACCTGGCCCTGTCTGACTGACCTTATCTCATGCTATGCCAAATAATGCTTACATTTATTGAGGGTATTAGGTTCTGCTTATTTCCCTTTATTCTGCTTGTTTCCCTTTCCCTTCTTCCTCACCCTTCATGCTTGTTCCATTGGACCTCTTCCCTATTGTAAGAGATCCATCACCTTCACCTCCTATCCAACCTTTATTATTCTCTTTGTACTTTGTACTCATTGTATATCTCACTCAAATGAGAGATAGCATGCAGTATCTTTTTCATTTACTATTAATGATAATATTTTCATAATTTTCTTCTCATCCTGTTCATTATTGGTATACACAAATGTTAATGATTTTCATGTGTTGATCTCATATCCTGCTATATTGGTGAAATTGGTAATTAATTCTAAGAGTTTTTGGGTATTCTCTGTAAAGTATCATATTATCTGCAAATAATGATAATTTGAGTTTTTCTTTTCATTTCTTTCTCTTTTGTTTCTTTCCCATGCCTAATTGCTCTGGCTAATGTCTCAAGTACTGTGTTAAACAGAAATGGTGATAGCGGACATTCTTGTCTTGTTCCTGACTTTAGGGGGAATGCTTTTAGTTTTGCCTCATTTAGTATGATACTGGCTATTGGTTTATCATAAATAACTTTTATCATATTCATGCATGGTCTTTCTATACCTGTTTTCTTCAGTGTTTTTTATCATGAAGGTGTGTTGGATTTTGTCAAAATCTTTTTCTATATCTATTAATATTATCATATGATTTTTTATCTTCCATGTATATGATGTATTACATTTATCAGCTTACATATATTGAACCTTTCTTGCATCTCTGTGATGAAAGCTACTTCATCATGATGTATGATCCTTTTGATAATGTTCTGAATTCTATTTGCTAATATCTTGTGGAGGATTTTTGCATCTACATTCATTAGGAAAGTGGCCTTTAGTTTTCTTTTTCAGTTCGGTCTGTACACAGTTCTGGGATCAGGGTGATATGGCTTCCATAAATGAATATGAGAATGCTCTATCCCTTTCAACTTCTTCAAAGAGCTTGAGGAGTATTGATAATAAAACATGATTAAAATTTTATAGAATTCAGCAGTCATCAGGTCCTGGGCTTCTTTTAGTTGGTAAATTCTTTATTATTATGTCGATTTCATTGCTTGTTATTGGGTTGTTATATGTATGTCTTCTTGGATTAGTTTTGGTATTCTGTATATGTCTAGAAACCTATCCATTTCTTCAAAATTTGCTAATTTGGGGGGAATATTTACAAATAGTTGCAAATTACCTTCTGGATTTCCACAGTATTTCTTGTGATTTCACCTTTTTAAATTTCTAACGGAATCGATGTAAGTCCTTTGCCTATGAGATGTAGGCCTGTGTGCCGGCCCCAGTTTCTCAGTGTAACTCTCCCCAGTTGTTCTCCAACTGCCGGCAATCTCTCATGGTTGTCTTTTTCTCATCCACTCTGGGCACTTGGCAGTGTGCAGGATGGTTAGGGACCAAGGGGTTGCTTTGGAACCCAGGTTTGAACACTAAGCTTTTCCTTACAATGATATCCCTGCAAGCTCTTGTTCTGAGGTTGTAACGGTGGGCACTATACTAAGGTCACTCACTAACTGCTGTGGAAGCCTAATGTGGAAGCAGTAACTCATGTTTTCTTTGCTGATTTCAATTGCTAGTGACTCTTTTGAATCCCGATGCAGTTCTCCAGTTCTCTGTGAACAAAAGTTACTAGTTTGACTTTGTCTCCTGGCCACTTTCCGCAGTACTGTGCAGTCTGTAGGGGTTCATCTCACTTCACCATGGTGCGATCTGTTTCTTCTGTGTCACTCAATCTTATTTTGTTCTTTGTTAGTTTCCTCCTCGTTCTTAGGTAACCTCCAATCACTTTGATTCCTCTCCAAACTATTGATTTCAGACTATAGACACTTTGTCCTAGAGAAACTGAGTTGCTGGCACTTACTGTTGTGTCATTTTTTCCTCTGCATTATTGTCTTGAACTATTTTATCCATAGTCACTTTTTCTGTGCATCTTTTCTGACCATCTATGTGCAATTATAAATGCTAACTCCAAAACGTAGCAGCTTAAAATGAAAATATGTGTTAACTTACACATTACTTTGGATTGACTTTAGCTGGGCAATGTTTATTGGAATTTTTTTTAAGTCACATGTCAGCTGGAAACAGCAACCAACTAAAAATTTGAAGAGGCTAGACATGCAAGGCCAGCATGTTGAGATCAACAGTTGTTGCTAGATCTTGAGGCTGGCTAATGACTGCATGTTCAGTCAAGCTGTTAGTCAAAGTTTTAAATTTTATCCTCTCTATGTGTTATATGCCTTTCACAGGTTTATTTTAAACTTGTAATTGTACCCTGGTAGGGAATGAGTACTTGATCATGGGTTACCCACACTGAACTGCCTTCATAAACTGTTCTATATACAAAGATAAATGCCCTTAAATGTGTAGCAAATACAGGACATTGCAGGTAATGTAGGAAAACTTATCAAAAAACTAATGGAATCAAGATCTGTAGCAGTTGTGCATATCTCACTTATTCTAGGGTGTGGTACAGGGATCTAACGTGGTCACACTGATATCCATGGAGGCAATCTCACACTTTGGAATGTGGAACTTAAAGCAGGATGAATGGAAAAGTACCAGACCATTTCATGGTATAATCAGGGGTCAGAATAAAACAGCAAAGTGATGCAGCATAATCACAGTTGTAGCTCTATTCTTCCCGCTTAGTGTTCATTGTTAAAGGGAAGAGACACTGCCCTTATACACCTTTGTTTGCAGGACTAGGAGTTGGGTCCAAACTTGGCAGTTCATTAAATTTTGCCTTGACTGACTTTCAAGCCAAAAGTCTCTCAAGGAGGCCAATCTGCAGGGTCAGTCTTAAACGAGTTAAACTTTATTCCTCAAACTGATGTTGCCCAATTCTGGGGTTCATAGACAATAAGCTCAGGTTGAAATATACCCTGCAATGACAAGTGAGTTATGTGGCTCTCTCATAGTTAACTTGCTGTGCTATTATCTTCCTCTCAATTCCTATTTGTGAATTCATGGGACATACCTTAATTATTTAGGTCTGCTGCTATAAAATAAAATCCAAAATATGAGACTTTACTTTGATAGAAATATATGTCTCATTTATGTATTTTAAAAATCTATTCCTCATGAACATATTTTTCATTTATGTACTTATAAAAAGATTTCTGATCAAGTAGTTGCCTTCTCCAATCAATGACCATGGTTCTTTTGGTCTTGTTGCTTGGAATCTTCAGTGTGAGTCTGTTGTGTCACCATGTGTCATAGAAAAAGGCATTAAAAGAATGGTTCATGAGGAATTATGGCGTTGGTTTTTATGTAGCAGTTATCAATTTTACCTACATGTTGTGATCCATCAGTTAGTCACTTGCCCATACCTTGCTTCTATGAAGGCTGAAAAATGTGTTGGGGGAGAATACAGACTTTGTGGTTGGTTAGAGGTCTCTGTCACATTTCTGTATAATTAGTTGTCAGAAGAAAAGGAAAAAAAGAAAAGATATGAATAAGAATTTTATATCCATGGCAGAAAACTAGAATAAGAAGAGTGACAATTTGTAAAGTAGGTATTTGTTGAAGAAGTATATGTTTATATCTCTCAAATATCTCTAAACATGGCCCTGATTATGATACATATGTGTGTCCAGCATGAATACTTTCCAAAACATCCTGTTCTCTGCGATAGCCATTTAGTAGATAATTTACCAGATCTTATGCCATAGAGATTCCAGTCAGCATTTTTCCCCAGCATGAAAATGTTTAACTCCTATAAAACAAAATTAAGAGATGGCAATGATGAATTTGTGGCTCCAAACTTTAACTCTCCAGAATTTAAACAACGTTCGGGATAAAAAAAAAGTGCTCAGTGTTCACAATTTTGCTCAGTAGTTGAACTGAAAATTGACTTGAATTAACCTATATGGCCTGAGAATGAGTCATACCTCAAATCTCACTGCAGACACTAAAGGTTGATCTTGGGCCAGGGGTATAGCTCAGCGGCACAAGTACCTGCCTGGCAAGCTCAAGTTCCTGAGTTCGATTCCTGGTACCAAAAAGAAAAAAAAAAATGAAGTGTGATCTTTCAGTCTAAGCAGTGCTATAGAAAACATACAGTGCTTGTGTTAGTGCATTAAAACATTTGTCATTGTGGTTTTTATGTGTGTGCTTATTTGCATAAAATATAATGGTGGTTCCAAAGAAAATTAGTGATACAAACAGTAAAGCTAAGAGAAAAATTGTGAGAATCATGATAGAATTAAAGGCATAAATCATTGCAAATTGGTTAAAAATGAAATGTATAAGAGTAGTTTTGGGGCTTCAAAACCAATTATTTGGTTTCTCATTATTTCTTATGGGAAAAATGTGTTCAGTTCTTGAACTTTTTGGAGTTCAGACCTGAATTTGTAACACACTGAGTTCAACAATCAAGGTATTACTGTATATTAAAGGCTCAATAACATCGACTTCTCAACTTGCTGAGAGCCCCAGTTCACAAACATGGTGTTAGAAGATTAACAACATAAATCCCTTCTCCTAGTAGATGGAAGGGGCAGCAATTTTATCCACTGAACTATGCACAAGAATGTCTAATATTTGCCTTTCCTCCCTGCAAAGCTTCTACCTGAATTACCATCCAGTGATCTTCTCAACATCTAACTCATAGGCACAGTATCCTACATAACTACTTAAGAAGAAAACACTTTTTAGGGTAAATTAGTTAAGGCAATTTTTTGATTCTTGAGGTTACCATGTTTTCCATAAACTCCCAACAGTTATCCCTATGGAACACATGAAATGGTCTACTGAAAATCAATTTATGATACTATGTGTTAAAAAAAATGAATCTTCTGAAGTTGAGATGTAACCCAACAAATGACAATTCTGTGATGCTATTTATATGATAGTTAGAATCTATCATTATTATACCTAATTGACAAACATCTATTTCTTTTCTATGTTGGACTCAGATCTTTTAGAGATCTTAGTATCTAAGCAAGGAAAGATTCCACCAGTTTCCATGGCAATATTTTCACTGAATTCCAAGTACTCTGTAATACTATTCTGCAATTTTGGACTCCTCATGCCACTGAACAAGCAGAAAGGCAGAGGTTTTGTTCTTGTAATGGTAAAGTCTATCAAAGCAATTAGTCATTGCTAAAGATAACAGAAAGGAAAGTATGTCTGGAAGCCAAAGTATGATACATTAGACCACTTACTATTACTCCTATGCCCAGCAACCCCTTACAAAAATAGGTCAGACAACTTAAACCAGTGATAATGATTTATTAATACCTCTCAGTTTTATCACAATTCTGTATTCCCACATCCAAGAGGAGCTGGCACAAACTGCATGGTTTTTGAACTGTTTATGACACAGAATCCTTTCAAGATGAAAACCCAGAGGTTTGTGAGCTCCTTCAAGGTCAGAGAGTACTTTCTCTATTTTCTTATTCATTGAGTACATTGTTCAAAATACTTGAAATATAAATCTCATGCCTTTTGTATATTTTTAAACCTATTAATCTGCAATGACTTTGTGCATGAGGATTTTCATCCTTTTTGGATGATAAAGAGAAAATCTTCTGTACATTTATCCTACTTCTTTGTCTTCCAAAGCCTACTACAAATGAGAGCCAAGGACATGATTTAAATACTTTAAGAATTCTTAGGACTCTCAGTGATTCAGAGAAACATAAAATTTGGACAAAAAAGTTAACCTTCTGTTTTATCCAAGGTGGAAGGACACTCTCTAACTGTGTTTACGGTAAGTTTATGGTAAGGATCCGGAATAGGAAAGAGAAGAGCACTCTGGTGTGCTTTGAGGAAGGGGATGGGGCTGACAAGGCTCCTAGGGAGTAGGACTGATCCACATCTGTGTTCCATTATGAATGCTGAACAATGAAGTCTGACCTATGTGTTGGGAAAAAAACCCTAATTTTCCATTGCAGAGAAATTTTTCTAAGCAGAGAGGCAATAACAAAGGAAAATAACATCATAAAGAAATTTAAACTTTTGCATATCAAAAATCCTGAAAAGAGACACACATGTCAAACTTGTAAAAAAAACATCTACAGTACTTAAAATGTTATTGCTACTTGTTATAGAAATAAGTTCCAACTTCCTCTCTCAATATCTTAGTATGATTGTTGCCTTCCTCCCAGTTCTTCAGCCCATTGACCTGACTGTTGTTTTTCTGCCTAGTTTATTTCCCTGCCTTGATTTCATTGTTTATGTAGCTGAAAAGTCCCTGTTTCATTATCACAATGATTGCCTTGCAAATGTTCATAACTCTAGCTTTTTTAAAACAAAAATTTTCATTCCTTGGTGCAATAGCCACAGAAGATCTGGTAACTCTATGCTACAATTGCGAAGTCTAGTATTTTTAGAGAAATAAATCACACATTTATTAAGATAAGTATAACACATATTCATTATCACATGCAATAAAAGATCATTCAATAGCACATACTACATTTCAATAAAAATTGTGTTTTCAACGTTTATACGAGAAAATTAATTCCAGGATATGAATATTGAGAACTATAAAGAAATTTACAAATTTACTCTCTTGATCATGTTTTGATTGTAGTGTTGGAATGAAACGGATAATCACGTATCTCTTAAATATTCCTGGCTTTGGGGCCCAGACATCCAGGGCCAAGCCTCTCCCCATGAGTCAATATCAGGGTGGATTTTGGGGAGGGAGAACTAGAATCATCCTGCTGGAAACAGCGCCATGCACGGGTCACTGTGGGACTGGGACATCCAGAGTCAGGCCTCTCCCTGTGAGTCAGTATCAGCATGGACTTTGGGGAGGGAGGACTAGAATCATCCTGCCGGAAAGAGGGCCAAGTGCAGGCCAATGTGGGCCCAAGCATCCAGAGCCAAACCTCTCCTTGTGAGTCAACGTCAACATGGACTTTGGGGAGGGAGAACTAGACTTGTCCCTCCTGAAACAGCCCCATGCCACCGTTCGCTGCCTGGACCAGGAAATCCAGAGCCAAACCTCTCCCCGTGGGCCCCTGCTGGCAGTGGGGACAGTTCGAGCCCAGCTCCCTCAGGCTCGTAGGCTGGCAAGCAAAAGTGTCAGCCTCCTCCCCCAAGTGACTGGTGGATCCAGAGAAACACAGGCTCTAGTGATAGTTATTTAGGTGAAATGCAATTGAAAGCCTGTGGTGCTTGGGTGTTTCACTGACCTTGTAGGTCTAGGGCCAGTGATCTGATCATCTATTCAGAAGATAGCAGTAGGCAGCATGGCATCTAGGGGGATCTCCTTCTGAGGGTGGCAGCCATTGTTGATTTCCTATAGTCTCGCTCTGCAGTCCTACATTGTTTAATGTTTTGTTGGGTTGCGTTTTATTCTCTTTTGCTTTGTTTGATTGTTATATACAGTGACATGAGCAGCTATTTCAATGATAGTTAGATGTATATGAATTTACTGTTGTCTTGTTTTGTAGTCTTTTATTGTATCCATTGTTTTGTTTTTACTGTTTTTATTCTATTCTGTTGTTTGATTTTTACTGTGTCCAAAAGTACCTGTAGCTATTTTGAGGACAACAAAAGGCATTATGGTAGCTATTATTGATTTCGTAATGTTGTAAAGTCCTGTATCACTTATTCTGGTTTGTTCTGATTGATTTTATTCTGTTTTATTTCCCTTTGTTGTATCCTCTTTAAAATTAAAAATAAATAAATAAATAAATATTCCTTCAGCAAAATTCTTTAAAAGTATGACAATATACATCAAAGAATACAACAATTTTAATGTTTCTTGTGTATATTTTGCAACTTCATTCTATTTCATAATCATGAATGAGTTCCCATATTTCTTTTTGATAAATTCTCAATTTATAGAGTTAAAAACCTTATCTCAAGGCTTTATCTCAATTACCATAATGTGCAACATTTAGTATGAATATTAGTTAAAATTTAATTAATAAATTAATGTTTAATTTCTTAATTAACCTTTAATTAAGAAATATTGCCTGATTTCTATTGCTACATTTATTTCAGTAATAAATATGTACATTTTCAAAT
>RJWT010052181.1:0-10598 GCA_004365215.1 Cuniculus paca
ATCTGCGTGGCATCATATCTGAGCATGCACTCAGTCTCCATGTCTCTTCTGAGCTACCCTGAGCTATGCAATGCTACATCCTACAGAACTCAATATTACATCCCAGTGACTCCTTCCAATGCTTTTTGCTCCAGTGATGTAAGCTCTACTGTTGGATGTTACTTACCCAGTAGCTACCAAGGAAATCTCTGGCTCTTGGACCCTTGCCAAGAAACCTACTGTGATGCACCAAGCTGTGATTCTCCCAGCTCGGATCTCAAGACATGTGCTACAAACTGTGATCCCCAGAACTCCTGTGTGCCCTGTGACTCCCCATCACCAGGACAAGCCATCACTGCCTGCAAAACCACCAACATCAGATCCAGCCCCAGCGGCAGCTCATTCACTCAGACCAAGGGGTATGTATCCAATTGCTACACAACCACTCTATGTGCATCGAAAGCCTGCCAGACCCTTCGCGATGGCTCCAACTGCTTCGGGCAACTTGGCTACTTATCCAAGAGTCCCCAACCCCTAAGCTACTGCAGACTTCGTGGTTTGGCGTATAGAAGCTATCCAAGTCTTGGCTTTAGCAACAGCGGCTTTTCACCATCCTGTTACACTATCAGCAGATATCAGCCCCAAAATTACTTAATGAAATATCACCGATATCTGAATTATGGGCCTATGAGTTACCAACCACTGAGCTACTCATCTAGCAACTTCTGGTCTCTGAGCTGCATACCCAGTACCTTTCCACCTCTGAGATATTTATGCAGTGGTTGCAGACCTTTGAATTGCTATTGATCAACTAACAACATCTATGGAAGCTAGAAGTTTTTCCGTGGGGCAGATTCTACCAAGTAGCAGCACTAATATTCTGCTGAAGCACCGTATGCATTTAAAAAAATGGTTACAATAATCCAGCGCTTGTTACTCACAACTATATATTACCTGTTAGATTCTCTTTCTGCTGTTTTGTTAATGCTTTTTGTGTTAAAGTCTCATCGTAAAAGGCATATTATTTTTATGATGCAGTCACAAAACGGACTTTACGTGCAATGTAACCATCACCGCCTTTCTTATTTTGATAGTCACTGTGACTTGCCTCCCAATGAGACTGTCAGCTGCCTTTCCTTGATGAAATAGGATTTCTTTGGCTTGATGACTGTTTCCAATATACAAATACTTTCAGATGGTTATTTTCTATTAATAACTTTGTCAACTGTCTAGTGTCATCCTACTAGTAAACTGATAACATCACCATTAATATATTGAATAGACTACTTCATCCTTTCCTTGATTGATTTTAAAGGCAAGCAAATAACAATGACCGACTAAAGCTAAAAAAGCAGAAGACTTTAGCTACAGGGCATGGCACATGCCTGTAATCTCAGCATCCTGGGACACTGAGGCAGGAGGATGGGTCACAAATTTGAGCCCAGCCTGTGAAAATGAGTAACTTTACAAGACCCATTATCAAATTAAAAATAAAAAAGGGGTGTGTGTGTAGTTCAGTGTGAAGGCTCTGGGTTCAATCCTCAGCACTGAAGAAAAAAGAAAAAGAAAAAAAAAGAGACTTCAGCAAATTCAGCAAATCTTCTCTTCCAAAGAAGACATAAATTATGGGATGGACTGTCACTTAAGTTTTGCCCTTAAGCCTAAGAGAGAGGCTCCGAAGTAAACGAAGCACAAAAATTGCTTGTTGAAAGAATGACAAAATGCCTCTTAGACTCTTGATTAGTTTTGTTCTACATTCAGAATTCTGCCCTGATGAATTATTATGTCTGATTCTAGAAAAGATCATGATTCATGATTAATAAACAAATTTTTATCTGGAAGAGATGGCTTTCTTTTTGCTTCATTTTACGTTTACTGAAGTTTTTATCTGTCTGGGAAATATGCACATCATTGTCAAAATGCTAGTTGCTTCCCATAAATTTTATAGCCTAAATTAAAAATATGAAGAAGTACAATACAAAGTTCAAGTTTCTTGATTTTTTTTTATTGTTCTCTTTTTAACATAGTAAATGTATTTGCCTTAGAATGCCTGCAATTGATTTGACATAAGGAAATTTGGGGCAGTTTACAAAATAAAGCAATTAAATAAAAAGTACACAATAGTATGAGTTTTTTCTTATGTAATATGTACATCAGTAAATTAATTCTAGATAAAACTTGGGAAGTTGAGTAGACTTAATATTGAATTCTTGAGAAACGATTTACATCTATAAATTACTCACCAAAATTGAAAAAAAACACCTATATATCTTGGTGGTAGAAATAAAACAAGAGATAGTCTAAGTATTTTTGTAAGTGAAAGTCAGTCATGTTAATCTCAACTAAAATGAATTATGAAGAGTAGGGTCACTGGAGATTGGTATAATAGGGAAGGATTAACAATATCAGCAGTCAATGTCTTGGAACTGGGACTGCAGTTCAGTGGTAGAAAGTTTCTCTTCTATCTGAGAGTCTCCAAGTTTGATGCCCAATATCATAAACAAAAATAAAAATCACGCAACAGTCAGTATATACAATTAAAACAGCATACAAGTGGAATTAGCATTTTATAAATCTCACATATGTGGGGACAATTAAATCACCCCTTTGTAATTTCTTTCACTTGTCAGATAATTTGTTGAATAATTCATTTTTATGTTAAGAGAAATATAGTCAATTTTATAAACCACCCATTGACCATATAGGATTAGTTTAATTCTTTAACATAGGATAAATGCTTAAGTATTTGAAAACAATCAGTGTGTGTCTTAATTGAGTATTCAATACTCCTAATAAAGTACACATTCTTTCTCTTTGCACACTCTAATGGTAAGCTTATTTCTTCATAAATTGAATGGAACTCTTTGGAGATATCAAGATTTATAGATACTTTTCTCAATAACTATTTAGAAAGTTAGTTTAATGAAACAGACACAATGCTTTCTTGACTATTTTAAGAACAATATAAAAATTTAAGGAGAAAGGAGGAGGTAATTGTAACTGGAGGAAAAAGAAAATGTTTGGTGGATGTTTATAGCTGCACAACTCACAGGAGCTAAGTCTTGAAGGAGGTATATAGGTCTGAAACAGATAAACGGATAAAGAAACTGTAGTATATCTTTTGCAATGGAGTACTACTCAACTGGTTAAAAAGAAAAAAAGATACATTTGAGGCATTTATAGGAAAACGCAGGAACCTTCAGATCATAATGGTTAAGTGAAATAAATCAGACAGAAGGTTAAACGTCACATCATTTCTATTATATGAGAAATCCAAAATATAAATAGGTTAAATAGTAAAATAAAAAAAATAGATGACAGGAAACAGAAGTAGACTTTGTGGAGATCAGAAGGGGACATTGGGGTGGGGAAACCAGGATGATAGAGTAGAAAGGGGAAGTAAAAATAACAAAGATGTTTACGTACCCATTCTCAAAGATGAACATAATTTTTATGTATCACAAACATATACTGATGAAAAGAGAAATTACAAGTGAGAGAGGCTCTTTGGTGGAAGACATAGCTTTGAAGTGAGTGGAGGTTGGGTACTCAATCATGGAAAAAGACAGGCAGGGCCCCAGGTAAATTTGAATAAGAGTGAGGTTAAGTTTGACCAGAAGAAAGCAAATATGAAGTCACCAGTGAGAAAATACAGATCATTAAAGACCTCACATAAGAAATATTTTCTAAAATGAAACAAAATAAGCAAGATATAAAATGTTTATAAATATGATCATATGAAAATGAAAACTGCCTAGCAATGGAACACATCATGAAGACAGATTTTAAAAATTTGGGATGCAGCTTTTGAGAACTCTGCCCTTACCACCCAATTTTTCTATAAACCAACAAAAAACAGCAAAAAAAATATGCTTGGTAACTAACTCACATGTCCATAACTCTGGTGGGAAATCATTTGAGGAATTAAGCTGAGCTTTTTTATAATTTGTACTTAAAATTGCACAGATGAGACATCTTCCTTTGAATTCCACTGTCCAAATAATACCCTCACCCTTCTAAATAAAATGTCAGTAGGCACCAGCAATTTTGTGAGAAAAAAGCCTTGTTTTAGATTTAAAGTGTTACATTACACAGTTGTAAAAAGTTTACAAATCCAAATATGCATGATAAAAATCCAAATCGTTCTTATGCTTTCTCCAGTCTCTTATTCAGAGCAGAGAAAGCAGTGCAATAAAAGGACTGTGTATGTAACTGCTGTCCTGCATGCTACAAATCACATGAACTCCACCATAAGATTTATGTAATGCACAGCATATTTACTAAAAGATTAAAGTCTGCTTTAATTTATAGGTTTGACAGTTTGTGTTTAAGTGACTAACAGTGTAACAAAGTTCAAAGACTTGATAATGATAAGACATTTGGCAAGCTATCAAAAGCCTTTATATACTTGCATAACTTCCCTGTTTCTGCCCACCATCTTGAAACTGTCTTTGGCCATTATCATTTAGAAGTTTTTTCATATACAACATTTTCTGATGAGTGTGTAAAGTATGTAACTTTTAAAACCAATGTTAACACTAATAGACTTTTGAACATTATTTTATTCCACTAGTTTCTTAATGGTATCTTTTACTTAGAGTCCTCCACAAAATGCCCTTCAAATATTTCATCTTACAGTGAGTGTGCTCCATGTGATTAGCTAACGTCAGATAATAGGGACCTTTGATAAACACTGTTCTTACCTGAACATTCAATTAACCAAATTGTTGCTTTCAATATCACAAGGAGATATTCCATCATCATGTGATTCTGTGTTTATTGAAAATCTCCAGAACTTCATGGTCTATGATAGAATTTTTATTTATACCAAACCCTGATGAAATCATGGTTCCTAGATTACTTTAAAAGTGTATCAGAAACCAAGTAAATCCAACACTGGGTATTGTCTCATAGCTGATAAAATTATTTTTCACCTTCGGCTGATCTCTATACTCACCATGCTTGTTTGTTTGTTTATTTATTTATTCATTTATTTATGGTCTGTTAGTTTACTCTGATTGATGGTTGGGACTCCACACATCATCAACTTATATATCTGTAGTCAGGGCACTGACAGATGACAAAAGAAGGAAATTTCAACTATCACTTGGTTTGTTACCCTTCAGAGTCCAGAAGGTTATAGAAGATGTTATTGTTGACTTCTCATACTCCAGGGTCTCACATATTTAAAGAAAAAAATGTAAAATGTTAAGATGCAATTTTCTCATTTTTAAAATATTTAAAAATATTTTAAGTTATCAACACACTAGGTCTTTACAGAGTGATGGACTGTTTAAGAAAAAACAAAATAAGGTATAAAACATTGTAAGACAATGTATGAGACTAGTGTTCAACAAATGGTAGTGATTTTGTGATGTTAAAAGATGAAGAGAACTAATACCAGATCCGTAGACTATAATTCTGTAGATTATAGGATTGAGAGCTGGAATCCAAGGTAGTAGTTTAGTTAGAAAGGTAGAGCCACAACCTAGATTCTGTTTGTTCTAGCACTATAGATTAGCATTCACTAAGGCTCCTGTGAAAAAAATGTTTTCTGTAAATGCCCTTTGGCCTCTCCCTAACTCTTTATTCACTCAGTCTCTACAGAAGTGACATAACTATTATGATTGATAAACATGAGAAGAATATCTGGATATGTGCCTTTCACCCCTGGGTTTCCCCTCTTGAGAGCTATGATTTCTTCATGTGCTAAATGTCCACAGAGAAGGCATAGGATTCTCCATCCTGGGAAACTGCTCCTGGACCCACGAATCCCAGATACTGATAAATCTGTAGTTCTAAAGTTTGTCCTTCATGAGGTCATTTGTCTTAATAGATCTAATTCTTCAATTTGACTCCTGTCAATGACAAATTTTGTATATGCGTTCTCTACCTATGCTTTCTTTCAATTTCAAAGTGCTCAGAATCCAGTTAATAACAATTCCTCAGATCATCAATAAAGTGATCTTACAATAGGTAGCACAGCTTACCAATGAAAGGAAGACTGCCTGAGCCCTAATATTTATATAATTAATAGACATGTTCTATGACGCACAACCAGAATATTTGTATTATCAAAAGAGTTCATGGTGTAAAGTAAATCAGATAAAGGTATTCCATTCTGTCTTATCTATTTTCTGTTTTGGATGCTGCACTTAGAAAGTGAACTGAACTTGAAATTAGCAAATATTTATTTGATAGAGTACAGTCATGTCCTTTTTGTCATTCTAATGTTATGGGGGAAAATAAGTGATACAGTAATAAGTGTACAAAAAGCTATTTTATCACAGATCCAATAAATTATTGTAACCCACCTAAGATAGGTACTGCAAAATCAGACTGTGCCATTTACTCTTAATTTGTTGCCTAAAGTTAAAAAAAAAAAATAGGGGAAAAGACCAAGAAGAGTAAGTCATCAGTGTATGTAACCTCTCATTTGAGATGAGGACATATCCTAAGGCACTGAATGATATGAATTTGCATTCTACAATATAGTGGGCAAAATAGTATATACAAGTTAGTCAGACATGACTATATCTACAAAAGTAAAAATTTAAAAATTGAATTCAAAATGAAAGTAAAATGTTTTGAGAAAAACCTTACAGAACTTGGTATTTATACTTCTGACCTTATATGTATTTGAGGGAAATAATCCAGGACATGGATAAACAAATTTTCAAGGGAAGAGGCCTACCTCGTATCAACAGAGCTCTTAATTTCTGACTTGGAACACACAACTTGTTTCACAACCATCAGCAAAAAGATTGTGGAGAGGAAAAAGTAATGAAGGGAGACAGAGAAGATGGCGGGGGAAGAGAGGAATAAGAAAGAAAAAAGAAAGGGGAAGGGAAAGAATAGGAGAAAAAAGGTGAAGAGAATTCTTTAAGCCTTTTCAGTATGGTACTTAAGAAAATGCATAACTGGTGTATCCAGTAATTTGTAGAGGCTCTTGAATCGGAGACCAGTAAATCTCATACTACCCCAGGCCTCCTCACTATAGGGGTCACATTTAACTCTCAAAATTCCATCTTCTGCAAGCTAATTAATGTGGGCCATAGATAAATTTGAATTCCCACTAAAACTAATGGATTCCTTGAAGATTAACTTGGAAGTAGATAGAGGCAATAGCAATGCCAAACATTATGATTGATTGTGACTACATATGTGAACATACAGATTTATGTAATACATAAATATAAGGAATATATATATATATATATTCCTTTTCATCTTTTGATGGTGATTCTTAAACTCAAACATATATCCAGAAGTGCTAGTTGTACTATATAGGAAAATAAATATTTTTCTGTTTTAATGATCTGTTCACCACTTGTGGAATAATTATGTCATCTCTATGATTAAGAAGATTATTGATAAAAAGACAGTGCTTAGTCAGAATCCCTTTTCTCTTTTTTCCTTTTCTCTCTGAAAATACATGTAGTACAGATTTTAAGCTTAACAGTGTGACGTGGCCTGAGGCATAAAACGTCTACACTTCTCTTTCTTTTTGAGTAAAATATAGCCATGTTATAAAATATTAATAGAAACATAATATTAAAGCACATGTATTCTAGTCAACTGGTATGACAGCTCCATTTCACAGGAATTGTGATATTCAAGGATGCTCTTTCTACTCACTCCAGTAACAGTATGAACTCGTCAGCATAATAAACTCCTGGCCAGCCTAGATGGGAAAGCACAGAGAACTGGGCTCGACCCCAGCTGTGCAAGGCCCAAATATACTCAAGCGATGGCAGAAAAGTCCACATACGCAGTTGCTGGTAGAAATAACCCTAGGGAGCAGGCACAAATATGATGTATCTAAGCAGTGATGATCACACAAGACACAAAATTAACCCAAATCCTTCTTTAACCTACAGTTAGGGACCAATTTTATTCTTATAATTCCAGTGTCAGTCAATGTCCTGTGCTAACCCAGAGCATAAGCAGATCTCAATCTCAGTCCCAGAACTTGAGATTCTTATCTTTTATTCAGTGACTGTAAAATTTTGCTACATGCATTCAACACCTTTTTACTATGTTTAATAATTTTTATACTTTACATGAAAATTTATTCATATTTTTCACTATTGCTGTGTAAGAAACTGTAGACATGTCAATGAAGCATGTTCTAATGTAAGCTATTAAAAGTAGAGTGTCCAGAAAATAGGGTTAGGGGCATCACTGAACAAGGTTGATATGTATACCCTGATGACTATGTGAGCCTGTGTCTGATCTATGGACAGCCCAGATGTTTTGCCATCCTGGGAGGGAAAGTGGAACCAAAAAGAAATTTCAGCAGGGTCTTTTATGTCTATTTCTTCAAAATACAAAATTAATTGTGTTATAACTTATGCCTAGATGTCTCCCCAAAGCCTCCTGAAGTTAGGGGTGGGACTTTTTCAGAGGTGGCTGGATCTAGAGTGTGTGATCAATTCATGGTACAATGCTAGGATTAAGGGTGCATGATTACTAAATCCACTGACTGGTTTGGCCCTGTCATAATCCTGATAGCCTAGAAAGAGTATAGAAGGAGCAGAAACCTGCTGGTAGCCCTTGGAGCATAAGACTAATTTTGTCATCAAGGCACATAAACATGGATCTATCAGATCCACATTTATTCTTTAGACTATTTCTATTAATGAATTACTAATTTTAATTTTATGAGTCTTTTTACTTTAAACACGAATACTTAACAGAAAAAATATCACACAAGTAAAGTATTGAGTTTTTAATATTTGTTGAGTATTTATTAAAAAAAGCATCAAAATTTTCAACATTGGTTGGTCTTTGGTGTACAAAGTCTAACAAAGAACATCAAAGATAAATTTCCATATGAGCTACACTGGAAATACCAACAGTACTCTGCAAGAAAAATAATCTTTATTTCAATTAGCACACCAAAGGCAGTCTGCACACATAAAAATACCATGTTCCACACTCACAGATCACTTACACTGACAGCACATGTATTTTGCTTTCCTGGCCTTTATGTAAGACATACTTGACATCTCAGTGGTCTGGCTGTTTTTTTTCAGAAGGTTCTTATCATATTATACAATATGTAGTTAACAGGAACATAAAATATCAATAAAATAAATTATTAAAATTTTAATATGTACTGTGTGTTTAGAATAGACATCCACATTTTTATACCAGCTGTATACTTGCCTATAGAATCTGAAAGATAACATTAGAAATAAATTCCTGTAGGAACTACAATGAAAATACTAATAGAACTCTACCATGAAGATAAGCTTTGCTTCAACTATCACACCCAAGGCAGTCTTCACACATGACAACTACATGTTCCATGCACACATTGTGCTCACACTGACACCATGTGTGCTTCTCTCTCCTTTCCTATGTGGCAGTCTTGTCACCTCTCTTTTCTTCCTGTTTTGTCAGGAACTTCCTACTATATTGTACAACATGCATTTACCAGGGAAATAAAATGTCAATGAAATAAAATAACAAATATGTAATGAGTGTCTAGACTAGATACCAACATTTTCATACCAGTCATTTATTTGCTTACAAAACCTAAAAGATAACAACAAAAATAAAGCTATGTGAAGTACAATGTAAGCACAAAATTCTGCCACAAAAATAAGCCCTGCTTCAACTGTGACACCTAAAACAGTCTTCATGAATGACAACTTCATGTTCTATACACAAATATCACTTACACTGATATCACATATGTTTGGTTGTCCTGCACTTTCGTGTGGGGCAAAGTTGACATCTTTTTTGTTTTCCTTTGTGATGCTGCACCTGCCTGTTCATACGTCAGCTCACCAGTGTGTGCCATAATTTTTTTGTGTAGTTCCCTTAGGCAGAAACATTTTGATTTTCCTCTGCTGTAAATGATCTCTTAGGAGCTCCAGTCCCAGTCCTCCAAGAAAATTTCTCCATGATACCTTTCACTTGCTATTTTCTTTGTAAACTGTTAAACTATTTATGTCGTGTTTAGGATCAACCACTGACCAATGCTTTGCCTTTTAAGTGGCGTAAGAGTTGCTGCATAACTCATCAACAACACCTACTCCACCTTCAGTTTTCTTGTTGAAAGTTTCCAACTCAGGCTTCTGTTTAGTCCAGGTTCTTCTAGAAATATTTCCATCATGGTGAAATGTTGACATCAGAAGTACCAGCTTGTTTTTCTTTGCATGTACAAGGCCAATGTCATATCTCTCTGAAATCCAAAGATTGTACTGTGCAATTCTCTGTTTTGTAATTGCAACACATCATTTGGAATTTCTGCTTTGTTCCTGCATATAGTGCCTGCACTAGTCAACTTGTATTCTGTTAACAAACGTAACGTCAATTGGAAACCAGCAAACTACCAGTTGTTGAATGTCACAATTCGATTAGTTTGGAAGATAGAAACAAGTCTGCTTACAACATCATTCAGCTTGTTACTATATGAACAAGGACCTGATAACTGAGTTCCAGGATAAATGTTTAAACTGAAAACAATAAGTCTTTGCATCTACAAGAACATATATTTTTATGCCATATTTTGATCCATCAATTTTCCATAAGTCTTTTACATTCCTGTGATCTCCATAATATGTGCTACATACCATAGAACCTATGAATGCTTTCAGTTCAGTTAG
>RJWT010052182.1:0-10597 GCA_004365215.1 Cuniculus paca
CTGTTTAGCGATATTGTCTGAAATGTGCGTGGGAGCCGATCTCCAACCAATCAGCTTCTGCAGTCCGCTCACAACCTGGAGCTCCCAAATGACTTTTTTTTTTTTCTGGCTTCGGTTCAGCCAACTTGCACGGGTCCACCCACAACCTGGCACTGACGCCAGAAGTAGTTAGCAGTCTTGGCCCGGGCAGACGCAACCTGCCCGACTCCAGGATGGAGCCCAGCCAATCACTCTCTCCTATGGTGTGGGGGTGGGGGTGGGGGTGGGGGTGGGGTGGAATTCCAAGCACTCACCAGCAGCCAGCACAGATCTCGCGTCCACCACTCTCCTTCACTCCTGCACCTCTCCACAGAGACCTCCGGGGTCGACCGCAGCTGTGACCATGACTGCAACCGCGACCGCGCGTCTCCAGGCTTAGCAGGTCTTCTGGCGGGGTGAATCCGGCTCCAGGCTGAGGCGCTGCCAGCCACCACCTTCTTCTTCATTTAAATTCTTTTTATTCTCTTTGTGGGCTTTAATTCATATTTTAGATTCTTCCCTGGTTCAGGGGACCCACTTCCTTCCTTCTTGTCCTCTCCATGATGTGATATTCCAGCATCTGAACTGTTTCTCTCAGAAACTGTTTCTCTACTCTGCTGCTTACTGTTCCGCCATCTTTAGCTCCTCCCCCATGCGCTTCTGATTCTGTAAACATAGCTGATAAATTCTCTTGCACAATTACATATATACACACATTTATATTCATAATATACATACTATATAATATATAATATATAGTATATTACAAATATAAAGAAGTTATGTGTATGTAATTGTGTGAGTGGATTTATAGTATATATATTATAATGTGTGCTATATGTGTGTATTCTATTGATATTTTTCTTCTAAAGCATTCTAACCGATACATCTTCAAAAGCCATTAATAGCTAAGCCACCTTGAAGTAGCTTCTTACTGGGCCACCTTATTACTTGAATGTCAAAATGTTCAGTTTATATCCAGAAATTATTTTCAGACTCCATCTCATGTCAGGGATTCCTGGAATAACAGGGGAATTGTATACAGTAGGCTGGATGCAGGTGCATCTCAGAGTACACTCTGCACACCCTCTTACTCTCCTGTTCTTCAGGAGAACAGGGAGAGGACCAAGGGAGGAAGGTGACAATCACACACACATATATCCAGAGTTCTTTCTAGCTGGATTAAGCTATCTACTGAAGACTTAAATTCAAGTAGTGATTTAATGAATATAGACAGGAGGGAGAAGCCACCTGGACCAACATTTGAAGAAGCTAAGAAAGATATCTATAGCCTTTCAAGGTATCATATCTTATGGTATATTATAGACCATTAGCAAGTACTTTCAAAATTACAAAAGAATTCATATGAAAGTTATTTTGAATAATAAAATGTTATGCTGGTACCTACTGTTGATAATATTATTATGTGTAAGATTGTTGTACCCCAGATACTGCTAGTTTGAACTAGCAGCTATTGGTTAAAACCATCGATGATATATTTAAAAATAATTAGAAAAGAAGTATTTGAAATTCCCAATACTGAAAACCCCTCTTGTTTTTAGCAAATGCAGAAAACCAACATGGAGTATGTTATTTTCCACTAAGGCTCCACTTCACTGCAAGACACGAATGTCTTGATCTTCTACACATCCTTACACACAGCATTTGAGAAATACAAGGAACACTTAGTTATAGATCATATGATTTCCAAGAGGAAATTACAACTACCAAAAACCCAAGTAAAACACTTAGGCCACCTAATTTCAGAAACTAGACTACACTTAGATTCAGAATACATACAAGACATCTCACAACTTTTCAAAACAAAATCTCAATACTTAAAATTCCAGAAAAAGCTTGTAACAAGGCAATAAACAAGAAGTGCAGGGCTCCATAATCCATGTGTATAAGCTTCTTTCTGGTGCCCAGCACTCTATGCCTGGTAGGGCTTTCACATGTTAGCCTGTTTTGTGTGGTTAACTCCCATCTTTCCTCTTTTGATAAAGCTCTTTCTCGGGAAGCATCACTGATCAACCATTCAGTCCAGTCTAATTATCCATCATCTCTATTAGTGGTCAAATCTTTAACAACCATGAATCTGTGTCGAGAAACAAAACAAACTGTTCTGCCACACCTGAGCAATGAGGGCCAGGATGATAAACTGTTAGGCTAAGAGTACTTGTAATTTATTGTTGAATTTGGTTTTTCTGTTTCATGAGCATTAGCTATCATCTCAAAGTACCAGGTTGGCATGACTCAGTAGTTACATATCTGTGGAAATTTGACAAGTGACAAATACAAAATTTAAGAAGTACAATATGAAGTAAAGATAACAGCAACATTAAAACTCCAGTTTGTCAAATGGTTTTGAGCCATGAATCTAGGCCTGAAGACAACCAAATTATCATGTGGAATGTGGCGAGACCCACGGTAGCCGTATGCCTGTTTTCTTCCTTTGCTTAATTGGATCTCGAATTCCTCAGAGGAATTTATCAGGGGGAAGTGTCGTGGATTAACTAATCGTCAACTTGTGACACCCAGCTGAACTGAATCAGCTTGGTATGAAAGGCCCACCTGAGGATTGTTGCCAACAGCATAAAAAGAGAACTGGAGGGGAAGATAGTGTACTGTTGACCCTCCTGGAGAAGTTTGTCATGCTGGCTTTCCTGATATGAACTCGGCTGTTTTCATCAATGGAGAAGCTTGAGTCCTCACTGTAGCTAAGGACAGCTATAGTTCTCTTTGTGGGAGCTCTGGTCCTTAGCCTGAGTGTCACTTCTTGGCTCCAGTGCAGGTCCTTCAACCTGCGGGCACAGACTTTCTAGCTTTCACCTCTGACCTTTGGGCCTACCCAGTGCAGGTTCTTAATACAGACTTGCATGAGACATTGTCGTGGGTTCTAGGCCTCCAGGTGGACTTGTGGAGGACATTGCCATGGATTCTAGATCTTCAGCTGGACTCCTGTAGTACATTGCTGTGAGATCCAGGCCCTCCGCTGGATTCTTCGGGTCTCTAGTGTGTGGACAGATTTCCTGCACTCTTTTGGATTTGACTCTTTGGGTGAATATTATAAATTAAAATATTCTATAAGTGTATCCTATATAATCCTATGATTAAAATAATCCTGTGAATTATGTGTCCTATATTAAATCTTTTTCCTTGTAAACCCTGACTACAACAAGTAGCATGTAGTATTGTTGATGGTGCAGACACCTCTTTTATGGTTTAAATCTAAAATGTTTCCCAAAAATCTCAAGAGTTCAGAGGTGGGGCTTTTGGAGGATGATTGGATCATGATGTTCCAACCTCATCAGTGGGTTAATCTGTTGATGGATTCTGTTGATAGCATCATTAGGAGGTGCAACAATTTAGAAGGTGAGCCACAGGGGCATAACCCTGGGGACAATATCTTGTTCTGGTCCTTTCCTCTCTGGCTCTGTTACTCTTCTACTTCCTGGTGCCATGAGATGAGTGGCTTTCCCTCACCATGCCCTTCCACCATGATGTTTTTGTCTTGCCACAGACCTAAATGTAATGCAACTAGCTGACCATGGACTGAAACCTCTCAAGCCATGAGCCAAAACAAATCTTTATTCATTCACTTAAATTATTTTTTCAGGCAATATAAGCTGACTAATACAACCTCCTAGTTCAACTAGTAAATACGACTTTGTTATCTAAGATTACTTCAGCAAAGGAGTATAGTGAATGCTTCTTAGTGGCAATAGCCTCTTCAGGGGGATCTGCAAAGACAACTAAAAGAGTAGATAAATTTATAATCTTGTATTCCTCAGTGCAGCTACTGAGGCATAGCAGAAGAGAATTACCAGAAGTAAAAAATTTAAACTCATACTTATTACCAGGTGAAGTCCTTCTAAGGTAGCATACAAAAAAATAAGGATACATAGAAAGGGAAAAAAGAAGAATTGCAACTTTAAAATTGTATTTTAAAGATAATTACAACTCTAGAATACCAAGTTACCCAAAGTTGCAGTTCCTTTTTTGGGGCCCCTAAGCCTGTTCTTTCCTTTCTTGGTTACTTAAATTCCCATGTCTTAAAAGATACAATAAGCCTGTAACTTGGGCCTGTCTTTTTCTTCTGATACTATTGATTCATGAATTCCATAGACTTTCATTCCCTGGACCATATAAATACCCCAACCCTCAGATCATTATGTGGCTCATCCCACAAGTGCTTGCATTCCTTTCGGAGTGTGTATTTCTTTGATTTCGTTTAGTAAATCTGCCCATATGTCTACAGCTGTGTCCCGAAATGACTTTCTGTAATTAAAATCTATGAACCTACTCCATGGAGCGGATGGTGGTGGTGGTGCTGGCGTGTGAGTCAAGGTCCCCATCTTCTCTTTGAAGGAATCGCCTTGGACCTGTCCAATAGTATTCTTCAACAAGTCGTTAGGGGGTAAACTGAAACACTGATGTTGGTAAATCCAACCGAATGCTTTTCTTGTAACTCTGTCATCTGCTTCTCTCTCTCTCTTTCTTTCTCTCTCTCTCTGCAGCCGGGTTTCCCTTTTCAACAGCCAGAGACTTCTAAATTCCTACAAAATGAGCACTTATCTATAAAAACACTGAAGACAAGGCATTTTTGCTCCCTCTAAAGAAAATGGAAAGAGGTGTCAGGAGGTACACTCCAGGGTGTGTAGTAGTCTCATCAGCAGCCCTCTCAGGTCATTATACCCTATTCCTGGGTTAGAAGGAACTGAAAATTTGCTTTCCAAGAAGCACAAAATAAGGATTACTCACCCATATCTCAAGCAAACCTCACACATGAGTGCGAGATCTATTCCTGAGCTGCAGTAAGAAGGGATGGGACCTCAGGATGACAGCTGAAGGCATAATCCTCCAATCCTGCACACTTTTAGGTCAAAGGATTTCTGAACAGGCTTACGCTTTGATCTCTTTCTCTCCCTGTCTCATTTTTTCCCTTCAAAAACCCAAAAGAGTATAAGCTCCATCAGGCTAACTTGCTACAGAGCCCCTTTCAGAATGGCTGGGGGACTCCCCCATGGTGCAATCCAAGTGTGTGATACCTGATACTGTACCCCAGACCTGGTGGAGTTTTCTGGACTCAAATCAAGTAAGAACCATTGACTTTTTTTTCTTAAAACTCCCCTCTCCCTTTCTCCTTTTCCCATTTGTTCTTCTCTAACTATTTTATTTAAATCCTGTTAACCTTTGGGGGTGGGACACTGGTCCCAGCAACACACAGCAGCTATCAAAGAGATGCAGGATAAACTCTGCTGCCCTGGGCTCTGGGGCTGCAGCCCAGGCACACCTGCCCTGCTTCCCCTGGGTCCTAGTGCTGCTGTTTCACCCAGGCAGCTTTTCACAGCCCTCTTCTGGGTCTTACTTGCTTGTCATTCTTGCCAGTTTTTTCTCTCTCTTCACCTTATTTGATTTCATTTCTTTCAATAATTTCAATCTCATGTTTATTTCTCTATGCAAACCAGTATGTGCTTTGTGGTGACTGTGGGCAAAGAGGCATCTTCAGACTTTTACTTTTGTTTAGCCATGCAAACTGTCCAGATAGTCTCTGTGTAAACTACAGGTATCATGTGTGCCCAGAGTATTGAAGTCTTGGGTGTGACTTTTTGAGGAAAAAGCCCAGTCCTTATCTATATCTTTTTCCTATCTTTTCGACTTATTGTGAAAGACTCAAGCAAGTTTACATACTTTTGGAGGCTCCAGGAATCTGTAGAAGCAGACGTGTTTTTTCATGCTAGGACAGAGATACCTGTATTCTAGTAATAAAAGAAGACAGAGGTGGTCCACACTGGCAGATTCCAGAAAATAGGGGCAGACCAGTTTTGTACGACTCCTGGAAAATGGGCTGGCACTGTCCATTAGGTGACACAGACATGCTTCCTGACCCTGGATTTAGGCTTTCCAGAAATGGGATGGGTCAGTGAGGCCTTACTGTAAAATCGAGGAGGCAGGGAGAGAAAATAAGGTCACACCAGCAAACAATGCCCAGTCTGGGAACCAGTGCCATATGCAGGCTGCCGCTGGACTGGGAAACCCAGACCCCAGCCCTTTCTGGTGGGCATGTGGGCTGACAAACAAAAAGTACCAATCAACCCCATCCCCTGCCACCCCACTACCACAAGTGACCGGCTTATCCAGAGACACAGGCTGTGATGATGGCTATGGAGGTGAAATGCAATTGGATGCCTGTGGTGCTTTGGTATTTCACTGACCTTGCAGGTTTAGGGCCAGTGGTCTGATCATCTGTTTGGAGAAGAGCGGTGTGCAGTTTGGCATACAGGGAGGATCTCCTTCTGAGGGTTGTGGCCATTGTTGATTCTCTATGGTCTTGTTTTGAAGTCCTATATCCTTTCCATTGTTTTGTTGGATTGGGTGTTACTCTCTTTTGTTTTGTTTGATTATGTTAAATCCGATGGGAAGACCAGCTATTTCAAAGATAGCAAGATATATTACGGTAGTAATTTTGGATTTACTATTGGCTTGTTTCGAAGTCCTTAATTGCATTCATTGTCTTGTTTTTATTGTTTCTATTCTATTCTGTTCTGTTTGATTTTTACTATGTCCGAAGTTATCTGCAGTTATTTTGAAGACATCAAAAAGGCATTATGGTAACTGTTGTTGATTTTGTAATGTTTTGAAGTCCTGTATCACTTACACTGGTTTGTTTTGATTGGTTTTATTCTGTTTTATTCTCTTTAAAATTAAAAAAAAATCAAGGAAAAGCTGAGGACCTAAAAGGGTCCTATCTCTTCTCTCTTTTTTTTTCTCTTTCTTTTTTTCTTTTTAATCTCATTTCAGAAGTACACAAAGGAGATCTTAAACATACGTGCATCTTACAGGATTATGGGAATTCAGTGTACTCCTAGGGTTTATTTTACATAATTGGGACAATTTTAAATCACGAGATTTAAAGAAAAACTGTTTTCTTTGTATTTCACCTTAGCTTCAAGAAGTTACAGTAGGAAGACTTGACCTCAAAATGAGACTTCAGATTGTAACAGTATTTCAACTTGATTTGTTTTGTAAAAGGTAGGGAGAATGGACAGAAATCCCTTATGTCCAGGTTTTTATGAGCCTATACTAGATCCAAAATTACATGGGTCTTGTAAAATCAATTATGTCCACCATCCCTGGAACCAAATGAGCACAGAATTAGATGCTATAGAAGATATGCTAAGTGCCCCAATAGAGCTCTCAGAAGCCCCAACACTGGTAACAAAGCCAACAGCAGTGGCTCCAGACGCCCTCTCAGGAAAGTCCTGAACACAGGTCAGCAATTCTCTCCTCCATCTTCTCACACAGCCTCTTCCTCCACACCACCCTCTTATCAATGTTTCTATCCCCCGATACCAGAGAGATCTAGTTCTGCAGGAGTAAGACATAGCATCTTTTGTACAATCCAACTGTCTCTAAACCTTCTCTAATATTTGTCTGCTTCAAGAAGTGGAGGAGCCAGGCATGGTGGCACATATCTGTACTCCCAGCACTCAGGAGGCTGAGGCCGGAGGATTGTTGCAAGTTCAAGACCAGCCTGGGTTACAAAGAGAGCTCAAGGCCAGCCTGAACTGCATAGTGAGATCCTGTCTCAACAAGGCAAAATAAATAAATAAATACATAAATAAATAAAAAAAGTGGAGGAGGGGAACACGACATTATGAGAGTACATATTCCCTTCTCCAGGTTTATCTGGACCAACATAAATAAAAATTGGGACAATTTTCAGAGGACCCAAATAAATTCATAGGTGAACTCCAGACTTCGAATATAACATTTCATTTAGCTTTGGTTGAATTTTAAGTACTGAGTTTTCCTTTCTGCACCCCTGAAGAAAAAGTTTGTAAATGGGCAGTGACGTAAGCTTATACTAATAAAGTCTGTGTCTGAGATAATGCTAAAGTTGTTCTCCACAAAGTTCCTAAAACCGGTGAGGATCTTCATAAGCACAACCATAAGATTACTCGTTTGATTAGGAGATGAAAAAATGCATAAAAAGGCAGTTAACTATAAAAAGACTGGAAAAATTGCCCAAAGCAATATACAGCCTTGTTTCTGAGATGATTAACGGAAGCTCTCTATAAATATACTAATATTGATCTTCACTCATATGCGGTGCAAATATGATTGAGAACATATTTTATTAGCTAATCTGCTCCAGACATTTGGAGATAATTTCAGAGAAAACTGTGAGCCCTTAGACCTCTATTAATCATCTTCCAAAGTTTAGTTTTTTCAGGTCTTCAACAATAGGGACAAAGTAGAAGAAACTGCTGAGGCCCAGGGAAAGTGACTGCAGGCACAAGAACAAACCTAATTGATTCCTTTGGCATTAGAAAATAAAATTGCCTTCTCAGAAAAATCTTAATGATCCATATGCAAAGAAGGAGAATAATAAGAGACCAGGTTGTTGCTACCTCTGTGGAGTGCTTGGACACTGGAGTAAGACTGTGGTAAGTGGACCCTTCTTCCTCTGGGACATACCTCTCTGAAAAGATGGAAAACTCTGTAAGTGAGACTGTTCTTGCTTCTGAAGGGAGGAAAGACCATCTGCTCCCATCATTGCTACCCTGTAAGACTGAAATGGTTTTCTGTGACAAAAGTCTAAGAACCTACTGCAGTGAGAGTGAGGGTTGGGAAGAGAAGGTGAGGCCCCTATCTCCTCTTTGGAGGAAGCACCTTGGACCCCATTTGTTGATACTTCCAGGTCTATGGTGTAGCAAGACAGAACTGATCCACTAATCTGTTTCAGATTTATAATATATTGGCCCAGGAGCAGTCAGACATCATAAGTCACATTGGCCCTTTACTTCCCATTTATTGAACCACAGAGTTGCTTATGCATATGAACAGTCACTAACTTTTCCACAGATAAAAATATATCTTAGAAAGGTATAATATACAATTTCCTTAGAAATCCTTGTGCATTATTGAACCCAAGTGGGGAAACATTGCCAGTCGTTAACCAAGGCACTGTTTATGACATCACATTGTTAGATGTTATGAGTAATTAAAGAATTAGGATTTTAAGAATGCTTGCAAGCAAATTACTTATCTCTTTGGTTCTTTTCAGCTTGGGTTATAAGCTGGCTGCAAACCCTCTCTATAGATTCTGTGTTCTGTTAAATTTAGAGAAGGAATATGAGATTAAACCTTAGATTAAACCTTAGACAGGACCCAAAGTAAAATTTGAGCTGGTAGTTAGAATTGTATTTGGAACGCCAGTGAAATGTATTATAGGGTAAACTAAATGGTCACTAGCATTGAAATCCTTATTTCTCTAACAAACTGAGCTCGTGGTTCCATGTATGACAAAGAAAGAAGTGGTGAACCAAAGGAGAAAGTTATGAGAGTTTTACTGGAAATAATAAGAGGAAAAGGTTCATGATAGATGTCTACTGAGAGAGGATTCTGAGTGGAAAAACCAGCCTGTGGTCCTTGCCCTGCTGTTATACGCATAAGCATAGCACACGGAGGTAGATATTTCAAAGGAAGTGAGTTTAAAAGAAAACTGGTTATCTTGCATTTTAGTTTCTCAAAGTCCAGCTGAAATCCAGGGCTAGAGATAGGGAGGGACTGTTAGAGCTGCTAACTAACTTAGTGTACCCTGGACAGGAGTCTCCTTCCTGGAAGGAAGAGCCCTTATCTCTCTTTATCATCTCAATGTTTTATCCTTTATTCTTCTGTTTTCTTTTATGTTTCTAAATTTAACCCCCTGCTTGATTAACCCATTGCTTAAATTAACTCTTTTCTCCAATCCTATCCTTTGGCTAATCATAATAACTAAACTAAGCTACTACAGAATCATGGACAGATTAGATTTTTTTATCCTAATCATAAAAGTCAATAAAATTTCCATTTTTGGCAAAGGGCTGGGAAATGTAGATGATAGAATTGTTTAACCATGAAAAAGAAGAGTGTAAGGTAAAGAATAGTAGTAGGTAAAAGATTTATTCGGGTCTGGTCTGTTTTTCCCCAGAGAGCTGTTCAAATGAGATGATACCTGCAACATTTCCTAGAAATTATTAGTGTTTTTAAGTAACATATTAGTGTTTGGGTCAGGGATATAGGTCGTAGGTGTAAGCACCTGCCTGGCAAGCATGAGGTTGTGAGTTCAATCCCTGGTACCAAAACAAAACAAACAAACAAAAAGTAATATATTAGTGTTTTCAAGGCTAGGTCCAGTAGACAGTTATGCCTTCTTTAAATGAGATATGTGTATGCAGAAATCAGATCTTTGGAACTTGGCAGCACAAAGGTTGATAAGCAGCAAGATTGGAGGAAGTCTGGGGTACTGTGGCCAAAGAAAATTCCTGAGATAAGTTTCTCACAAGGTAACATGTTTAGGAAGGCATGCCTGAGAGTTTCTTTATGTTTCTTCCTGGGCTTCATTTTGGTTTGACCTATCTGTATAAACATTAGTAGGTTCTCCTTTAGCTAGAAAGCAGGTTAAGAGAAAATGGCTCTACCTGCTAGACAAATGTGGAAGAAGCCAAAGTATGTGCTTCATTTTCAAATGAAGTGGTGTCTTATTTACTCTTTTTGTTGCTAAGATAAAATACCTGACACCTAAAATTAA
>RJWT010052183.1:0-10599 GCA_004365215.1 Cuniculus paca
GGGATCACAATCTGGCTGCAAACTTCAGGAGCTCAAAGCTAAGCATTTTGTGAAGAAAGACACTGCCACCTATTGGCCCTTGAACTGGCGTAGCAAGTTATGCACCTGCCAAGACTGCATGGTGAGTATCTAAGTTGAATATTTGTAAGTTTTGTACATGTACAAGTATATTTATAGAAGTGATGTAGAAGTGTAGGGAACTTTTTTCCTTTCAGTCTTTTGAGACAGGGTCTCACTGGTGATCCTCTTACCTCAGTCTCCTGAGTGCTGGGATTACAGATGTACCGTGCCTGACTTTTTCAAAATTTTTCTATTAAGCAAATTTATGAAGTCTTGTTTGTATCTGAATTCTTATAGAAAATATGAATTATGTAGAATTATATAGGACATTTTGTTCCCTTTTTTTTTTTTTTTTTTTTTGATACTGGGGATCAACCTCACGACCTTGCACTTGCCAAGCAGGTGCTTATACCACTCAGCTAAATCCCCAGCCCCTTGTTCCCTTATCTTTTAGTGGAAAATATCAGTTCTTTTTCATTTCATAAAGTTGCTTAGAAACCTAAATTGTTTGAAAGTTGTAATAAGTCAGTGTGAGATTTTGTTTTGTTTTGTTTTCTTTCCCTTCCTTCCTTCCTTCTCTTCCTTTGTTTTTTAGACAGAATCTCACAGTGTTCCCCAGGCTGCCCTCAAATTCATGATCCTCTTGCCTCAGCCTCCCAAGTAACTTTGATTGCAGGCATGGGGCACAATATATGGTTGAGTCGGTGGTTTTTAAATAAACAGCTCATAGACCATACAACATCCCCTGAGAAATTGGGAGATTTCTAAAAAAGGTCTGGGGGGCCGGGCGTGGTGGCTCACGACTGTAATCCCAGCACTCGGGAGGCTGAGACAGGCGGACCATTGTGAGTTCGAGACCAGCCTGGGCTACAAAGTGAGCTCAAGGCCAGCCTGAACGACATAGTGAAACCCTGTCTCAAAAACAGGGCTGGGGATCTAGCTCAGTGGTCTAAGCGCCTGCCCGGCAAGTGCAAGGTCTTGAGTTTAATCCCCGGTGCCACAAAAAAAAAAAAGGTCTGGGGGAAAATATAGAAATGCTTTAAGCAACTATTTTAAGAAGTTCAAAGTTTTTCTATGTGTTAGTTTAAAAATAAATCAATTTTTAGGAATTCCCATGAAACTGACTTTCTCAAAATGACACACATTTGTAATGGGGAAACTGGTTTTATTTTTTAAAGAAAACGTATGGCGATCTAGATGTCCTGTTCCTGATAGATGAGTATGACACAGTTCTGGCTTATGAGAACAAAGGCAAGATTGACCAGGCAGCTGAAAGGAGGGACCCGTTAATGGACACCCTTAACAGCATGGATAGAGTCCAGCAAGTGGAGCTCATTTGTGGTTGGTACTATTTGTGTGTGAAAACTCATAAAATTTATTTCACTGGGGGAAAAAAATGTAAAAGAAGGTAATACACACCTGTATTTCTAATTTTAGGCAAAGAAAATTCAAATTTTCAATTGTGTACTAGGTTTGAACTATTGCTTGATTTTAATGTTGCTGAGTATTCAGCTGCTAGTACCATGGACTTGAGTTTCGTGCTAAAATAACTATATGTTAAAGAAACCACAGTTTGTACTATTTTGATTAAGGGTAGAATTATAGCAGATTTTTCCATCTGTAGAAATAATTTTCACTGAGCATTATATGTCATCTTTTGGAGCAAAGCATGTCATCTTTTTGACAGTTCTGGAGCTTGCTTTAGTGGTTCACAGGAAACCACTGGAATGAAAAATATTCCTAACCCCTTAATTGTAGGCTTTTATATTTCCTCCACCCAGCTTGGCCAACGTATCTCAGAGTTTCTAACCCAGCCGTTTTCCACTTGGATTCCACCACCTTTGGGTCCCTTTTGTGGCATTATTTTTCTCTTTTATTTGTAATTTTTTGATTTATTCCTTTTGCCCTTACTGGTCTGAAAGGTTTTTTGATGATAGCGGGTGCATTTTTGTAGCTCTCAAAGTGCCTCACACATAGTGCAAACTGTTGAATGAATGAATTTTAAAATTTAATGTTTGCTAAGTCTGTTTATTTTAAGAATTAGAATTCCAGAGAAATAGGAAACCCTTTTAAAAATTCTTAGCTGATCTTTATAAGAGTGAGAATATTTCTGGTTTTGGATGGTTTGTTTGTTTGTTTGAAGAGAAAAAGTACCCCAGTTATCAAAATGAAGGAAATGCCGAGAATTGTAAGACATTGGGAGCATGTTTCTATACAGGTTTCACTTAAGAAAAATTTGATTTAAACTATTTAATGTATTCAACTGCCCATGGTGAATAAATATTTGGTTTTTAAAAGCAAATGACGCCTGAATTTCAAGTGCCGTTGTGGTTTTGATTTAGAGTATAATGACTTGAAGACTGAACTTAAAGACTATCTGAAGAGATTTGCTGATGAAGGCACGGTATGTTGTTAAAGAATTTTAATGAGCCTTTTACATTTTTAGTAAACTGTTTATTTTCTTTGGTGATTAAAGAAGGGCAGTGGAGGAGTTGGGAGAATAAAGCACTTGCCTAGCAGGATTGAGACCTTGGGTTCCATCTCCAGCACCACAGGGGGGAAAATGAAAGACTAGGGTGGAAAAAATGGAGTATTTGAAAGTTTAAGGCAGAAACTAAGTGTTCTTGGCAGGCTAAGGGAAGTCAGTAAGGAACAGTGATCCCCCAAGGACCTGTTAGGCGTCCTCCCCAACCTCCGATGGTCAGAAGGAAGGAGGGTGGAGCAGCCACAAGTCTGGGGAGAGCAGCTGCAGCCAAAGTGAAGGCTAAGGGCACTGAGTGTGGATTCAGGCGCTGAGTCCTGAGGGTGCTGACTGCGTCCTTACTGTGCGTCCCGGCCATGAAGCAAGGTTCCCTGGGGTGGGATGGGTATGCGGGGACTGGCCAGGAAAATTCCAAACCAGACGTACTTTCTGGGATTCTAAGTTCTACTAGGGACTAAAAGTTTCTCTTCCTTTTAAGAAAATGTGTACTTTTAACTCAGAGTCTATGTCTCATGTTTAAAATAGGTTCCAGATAAATTTCTAAGTACATCTTAGTCTTTTACATATGTCTGTGACAGATTTTTTTCTCAAATACCTTTCTATCTTCCACAGGCAGATACAGAACAAAAATTAACCTTTCTCCTCATGGCCTAAGGCTGTCCTTATAAACAGTTAAAGTTTTGCTCTACTATAGACAGAATACAGACCCTTAGCTTTGACTGCAGGGATGTTAAGTTCTAGATGGTCTCAGATAATGGACTGCCTTTTATTTAACATTTGCATTTGACTATAAAAAGTAACATTTAGGGGTAGAGGTATAGCTCAGCAGTGCAGCGGCTGCCTGGCAAGGATGAGGTTCTGATTTGGACTCCTGGAGCCAAAAAAAAAAAAAAAAAATTTTTAGAAACTATGAACTTTAAGACAAAGCATTGAAATGATTTATTGTTGAACCCAAGTATTTAGTCATTAGCATTTCTACTCCGCACCTTGGCTGTGGGCATTTGAAGACTTCTAGGATCCACAGATCGCACACTGAACTTGGGCTTTTAGGTCTCCTGCTTCAGGGCCCATAACAGATACTCCCTGCCGGTGGCGCTTTGTTTAATCTTGTAACCCAATGCAGGGACAGACCTAAGCATTATATTTATTAGCACTTTATGACTGTAGCTTCCTTTACCTTTAACCTGTTTAGCTGGGGTGTGTTGTTAGCTCCCTGGACCCACCCTCCTGGCCTTTGAGTTCTGTGGCAGTTGGCCTGCAGTTTTCTCTGAGGTACTTGTGAAGCTGGTGCGTCAGCTACTGCTGTGTAGAGTGCTGACAGAGGTCTTTCATTTTGAGAACTAATAGCTGTTTTCTTTCTTTCTTTGTTTTGTTTCGAGACGGTCTTGCTCTGCAGTTCAGGCTGGCCTTGAACTCACTATAGTAGCCCAGGCTGGCCTCGAACTGTTGGCGAGTCTCCTGCCTTAGCCTGCTGGGCACTGGGATTACAGGCGTGTGTGCCCCCAGCCCAGCCTGTTTTCCTTAAGAAGGGGGTTGCAGGTCAGCAGCACTCACCCCCAGGGAAGGGAGAGGGAAGTTTTCACTTTGCGTGCAGGATTGGGTGAGCTCCCTTACTTCTTTATCCTTTTCTCTCCCGCTCACGCACATTCACATCCTCTTCTTTTTTTCACTTTCCCGTCCCACCATCCTTCTTTCCTACCAATAAGCATCTGTTACTGTTGTAATTAAAAGTAAATTAACAAATCTGTCTTTTATGATGATTTCTGCAGAGCTTCCTATCTGATCAGCGGGTACAGACTCCCTCCTGGGGTGAGCACAGATCCCTAGGTTATTCCATTTTGCCTTTTTAATTCATATTTTTCCTTCACTTTTTCTTATTTTAATATTTTAGTTTGCTTATATCATTACCATCTTTGTATAATTCTTTCAATTCCTTTTCCCATAAAATAGAAGATAAATTTATCATTTTTACTGCACAGAGTGGATTTACTAAAAGAAGTGCTTCTATAGTTTTTTTCCCCACTATTTTTCTGTTTATATAGCAGACATCTTTAATTTCAAACTCTTGAGGAAGTTAAAGTGTGGAGGTCTTATTTTTTCTTTCAAAAATAAAAACATTCTGTGACTATCATTGAAGAAGAAAGCACAGGTATCCAAGAGGAACTGCTTTTTGCAGGTGACTTGAGAGCTGAGGGACATTCCTCAAAGACAGCTGTGTTGCTGCGAGTATGCAGGTCCCAGGAGACCTTCCAGGGCCGCAGATCGCACACTGGTGCGGCCATGCTTCCTTTGGGTCATTGTGGGACCGTGTGCCAGCCAGTGTTTTACAGGCCTCAAGCTCATCCTGTCTTCACCTGGCCCTGTTAGATAGGTGCTGCTTTTATCGCATTTTGTTTGGGGAAGCTGAGGCAGGTGAATTAATTACACATTAAAGTAGAGGACCTTAGCATATCACAGTTTGACTTAGGATTTTTCTGATTTTTTTTTTTTTCGTGCGGCACCGGGGATTGAACTCATAACCTCACGCTTGCCAGGCAAGCGCTTAGGCCACTGAGCTACATCCCCGGCCCTTGTCTTTTTGAGACAGGGTCTCACTATGCCGTTCAGGCTGGCCTTGAGCTCACTTTGTAGCCCAGGCAGGTCTCGAACTCACAATGATCCTACTGTCTCAGCCTCCCGAGTGCTGGGCTTACAGGCGTGAGCCACCACGCCAGGCTCGGATTTTTCTGATTTTGCCACTGTGTGAAAGCAACACATATTTAGTAGAAACTACTTTGAATTGTGAATTTGGATCTCTTCCCAGGTGGTTAGATCCTCTCTTGAAGTTGGGCAGTGGCCACAGCAGCCAACCATAGTTCCCAGTTACCCTCGGATCACACCGCTGCAGTGTGCTGTGTCACTGAGCTCTGTATTGGGTATGGCCTGTGTGCTAAATGCACTTTCAGTTTAGGATATTTTCAGCTTACAGTTGGCTTATCCGGATACAACCTCATCATAAGTCAGGGAACATCTGTAATTTTTATCAATAATGTTATTTGACGTGTGTGAATGTTGCAACCTTTTTTTGCTCTGTAATGTAGTTTTTGTTCCTATTGTTTTTCATTAACAGGTTGTTAAGAGAGAGGACATTCAGCAGTTCTTTGAAGAATTTCAGTCAAAAAAGAGAAGAAGAGTGGATGGAATGCAGTATTACTGCAGCTAGAGTGAAGTATGGAGCTCTCTCATTCAGACCAACAAAAATGCCACTTACTGTTCCAGGAATAAAAGGGGCACATTTCACCCTTGGTCCCCTTACCGTCCTCTGTGAGAGGCCTCCTCCTGCTCCAGCCTTTCCTTCTTCTGCACTACAGTAGCCAGTGGTTATGCTGATTTCACAGCCAACGCCCTCTTTAACTCAGCTAAATGCAGCTCATTCCACAGACTTTAGCTCTCCAGCCCCAGGATACCCAGGGTTTTCTGCTTATAAGTCTTAAGAGGTTTGATTTAGTTTTGAGAAAGAAGGTTGGTTTGTTTTATAAGGATTTGTTCTTTAACTTCCAAATGTTTGTCTTTCACCACAGGGCTGTTGCCTTTCAGGGCCCTGTAGGCGTCATCGCAGAAGGCTCCCTTCCTGGGCGCCCGAGCCTCGTTCAGTCCCCACCCCGTGATCGTGGTGCCTTGGGTCACAGCTTCCTCAGCCTGGCCTGCCCTGCTGCCTCCCTGCTGACTGAGGTTTGCTTGCGGCTTCTAAGGGTCCAGGAACTTGGAGTATCCAAGACTGATTGTTTGGTTTATGATCTGGAGGTCTGTTTCAGGCAGGGAGATTGATGACGGGGTTGAGGAAGCAAATCTTTGTTACGAATTTTACTAGTAAAGTGAAATTTTCATTCACAATTCTATTGGCACTCGAATATTAGAATTTTAATACTGTCGCGCTCACAGGGCTTCCTGGGAAAATGTGCCAGTACACTAGCCCCTTTTTGCTGCCTACGAAATGACCGGGTATCACCCTTGTGAAATCTTAGTGGTTTACAAAGTCCTCTGGATTTCCTTATATTATCAGGGATATTCATAAGCATATATTTAAAATGGACCTATTTTGATACTGTTCTGTTTTGAAAGTGTTGTTAGAACCCCGGTAAGTTATTATCTTTCTCCTTGAATCTGTGCTGAAGACACACAGTTCCTGACTTAGCTACTTGTAGTGAGCAGGGGCAGTGACTTCCCTGCTTTGGAAGAGACAGACTTTGTGGGAGATTCCAAACAAGGCCCTGGGCTGCACGAATGACAAGTTTGTGTATATAAATGTAACGTCCACAGCCACTTCTTGATGACTGAGAAGATCCTGTGGACTGTTGTACAGAACCCTGTTTTTGAGGGAAAGTCCCTTCAGTTGGTAGGAAATCTCTTTAAGACCCCTCAGTCTGCTTGGAAAGCACCTTTTGGTAAATATAGAGCCCTCAGTTCCTTCAGATGGAACCCAGACTTTCTCAACAGTAGACGACACACTCTGAGGTGTCTTAGCCAAAGCATATGAGGCTTTGGGGCCTGTCTGTTAATATTCCTTCTGTGCCCAGCAGCAGCCGTGCGCACGGGTGCCCACTAATCTTTGGACAAGATGAATGAGATCTCCGAAAAGTCAAGGCCCCAGAGAAATGGTCCAATCCCTGCTTGTTGGTATTCGGCCTCCTAATTACAGGTGCTCCCGAAGACCGATGTGTAGGGCCAGCAGGTCTTCTGGCTGTGGGAGACGCTGTGTGCTCCAAGCCGGCCTTGTGGAGAGGGCTCAGTTAAAAAGCTCAGGGTATCTGCAGACAAGTCTTCCAAATGTCTGAGGATGTGTTGAACTCCTGCAAAGCTGTGCTCTTGGGTTCCATCCCCTTCTGAATTTGTATCTTCCCTAGTGTCTGACTTAACTATCAGAAAGTTCCTTACTTCCTGGACAGTTCAGGACTAGGTCTCTGGGTAACACAGCACTGTGCAGCACAATTGTACAACTCACCCCAGTGCTGAAGGGCTTGTTTCTGAAAGTACTGCTCCTTTTACATTAACCAGAAAACCTCTTTTTTTACCTGTTGTTCACAACTAGTTTTCTTATTGACTGTAGGACTGTCTCTTCTTACAGAGACTGATTTTGGCCAACATGTGGCAGTTGATAATTAATGCATGTTTTATGCAAAATTAAAGTATGGTATTAGTTGCTTTTAAAAAATTCTGGCATTGTATGTGCATTTTTGTAGAAGTTGTTACTGAACTTATATACTTAACTCCAATCAGGTTTCTGTAAAATTTAAATAAAATCAATTCAAAGCACTTGCTTTTCTGATCGTTCTTAGGCTCACATCTGTACAGCCTCCCTCTGCAGATTTTGGGTGAATGGCCCTCCTGCCCTTGCTGGGACCCACTCCCATTGCCTCTTTGCAAGGAGTGGCTGTGTGTGTGGCACCCTCCAGCACCTGTCCAGCAGCCTTGCCCCAATGCCTCAACACTCCCACTGGGGTGCTCCCACCTCCTGTCCTCCTGCAGTGGCCCACAGCTCCCGATACTCTCCCAGCCCCTCTGCCTTGGCTGCTTTAGGCCTCATGGTTCCTAGACCCAGCTGGCCAGCGCTTCCAATAGCCAAACTGAAAAGGTCTCCAGTCAGCCCATTTCCTCTCCTTTCCAGCTGGTCCCTTTGTGGGTCAAAGTGCTGCTGACTGAGAATCTGCTCTTCTATCCCTCAGTGACCTCTTGATGGTTAGAGATGGCCTGACACTGATGGGCTAATATTCATGTAGCTATTTCACTCTGGAATATATTGTACTTTGGCACGTTATCATTGGGAAGGATATGTGAATTTGTTTGCTTAATATCTGTGCCTTCCCCCATCAAACCACAAATGCGGTGAGGTCAGGAACTGGCCTCCCTGCTGATCTCTCCGGCAGTGGCCAGTGGGTGCCCCGCCTGTTAAACACCAGCATACACGTTCACACACCAGCAGCTTGCTGAGGCCCCGCATGGCTGGGTGTTCACGTGCACAACCTCACCTAATCCTCACAAAGACCCGAGGAAGACACCCACGTGCCCCCACTTTCTGGATGTGGAAACCGAGGCTCAGAGATTTGAGGTTGCCAAGCTAGTCAATGTGAACCTGCAGAAATTGGGCACTCTTACTCCACCACCCTGGCCTTCAGGAAGGGGCACCTGGAAGTGGCTGGGAAGATGCTGATAACTTAAGTCACAGGTTCCATGGTGCCCTGGGTGAGGGGCTTTGTTCCTTGGTTTGGTTTTGGTAACAGAATTGGACTCTACCAGCACCTAACCTGCTGCTGGGGGTGGGGTCTGAGATCAAACCTTCCAAGTAGCTTGACTCCAGTGCAGCTTCCCTGTGTGTGTGGCTGACCAGGAATGTGGTGTCTGTCTTCACCCACCAGGAGCGAAGCTGGGCAGGTGCTTGACAGGTGAGGAAATTAAGCCAGATGGGGTGCCCATATCTCTTTAAGTGTAATCAGTCTGGTGAGGGACTTCGTTTTGTTTTGCCTGTTTTTTGTGATACTGAGGACTGAATGCCTGGGCTTACGCATGCTAGGCAAGTGGTCTACCACTGAGTCATATCCCCCAGTCCATCCCTCTTTTTTATTTTTTAGGACAAGGTCTCAGTGCCCTGGCTAGCCTTAGATTTGGGATCCTTCT
The DNA here is from genome assembly GCA_004365215.1 of Cuniculus paca. Lineage (NCBI taxonomy): Eukaryota > Metazoa > Chordata > Mammalia > Rodentia > Cuniculidae > Cuniculus > Cuniculus paca. The sequence goes on from RJWT010052183.1 coordinate 9,194, forward strand.
GTCTCAGCTTTCAGAGTAGCTGGGAGTTTGGGGATATACCACTGCTATGGTTTGTGTCTAGGCGGCCCCCTCAAGCCTCATATAGTCATGGAGGTGGCTGAGTCTAGCATTTGTGATTGGTTTGTTGTCTAGCGCTGGGATTAGTGGTGTGAGTGATGCACCCACCCAGGGGCAGAGCCAGCATACAATGTAAGGGAGAGAAGGAGGTGTGTTTTCCTCTCCTTTGCCCTGTTCACTCTTGTTGCTTGCAGCTGCCATGAATGGCTGCCTCTCAGCCATGCCACTCTGCCTCGGAGCCAGGTGAGTATGGACTGAAACCTCTGAAAACTGTTAGAAATAAACCTTTCCTTCTTTCATGTTGGGCATCAGGTATTTTGTCTCAACAACAACAGAAAAGTAATCAAGAAAACCACTGTGCCCAGGTGGCAGGATTTTTTTTTTTTGTAGAGGCTACTGAATTGATGAAATAATCAGAGTGAAGGTATTGTGAAAATGAGAACATTCTACACCAAGCTGGAAGAGGAGGCACACATAAAACATTTAAAAATGACTCTATGAGCACCCTACAGAGCAACAGGGTCCATTTTCAATCTTCTGTCCTTGGAGGTAGTTTTCATTGTAATCATCACCTGAATACTTGTGACTCAGCACCAGATAAGACCCAGTGTTCACTAAAGGAACAGAATATTAAAAGATTTGATATATAAAGGATTTACTATGTAAGCTTATGAGGGTCGTCTGCAGAATTGGGTGGAAGAGTGTGAGATAGCTTTTCTGCATGCTGGATCCAGTCAAAAGTTGAAGGACCAGCTGGGCATGGTGGCCTACACCTATAGTCCTAGCACTAAGGAAAATCTCTGTGAGTTTGAGGCCAGCTTGGGCTACATAAATGAGTTCAAGGCTAGTCTGAACTACATAGACCCTGTCTCAAAAAAGAAAAAAAAAACAAAACAGGAAAGACAAGTCAAAGGCCTGGAGATCACTGCAGAGTCTGGTGTGAGTTCATGTAGGAAAGCTAAAGAGTCTATGCTGGAAGCCTGAAGGAATTGTAGATGATGTCCAAAGGCAATGTCAAAGACCAGAGCTCTTCTGAAGAAAAAGGCAGACTTCCTTCTTTCCTCCCTTTTGTGTAGGGAGCAGCTGAAGCTGGAGATCAATCACAGGTGTCAAGATAAAATGAGGCCAGCCCTGAGAACAGGGAGAGCTCAGTGTGAGTCACATAAACAAGCCCTTCCAGCTCAGAGAAGGCAAGGGGCCCAGGCCAGCCAGGCAAACAAGTTGCTAGGCAGAGGGGTTGAAATTGACATCCTCCTCCTGAGTGTATAAGTAAATGTGCTAAGGTGGTTGAGCAGTTCCTTTTCCCCCATCAGGAGAGGGGGCACCACCTGACTTCTGCTTTTGTCTGC
>RJWT010052184.1:0-10599 GCA_004365215.1 Cuniculus paca
TTTAAAAGTGTCTCTTAATTCAGGAGGTCAGTTTCCTTAAAATAATGTCCCAGGATTTTTCTGATGTCTCCAACATGGTTGATTTTGTGTGTCTACTCTTCTATGCTATGGTTTTTGGTTGTTTGTTTAAATATCAGTGTGGTTATGCAGATATGTTTTTGACTATGATTAACATTTCAACTAGTACTTACTTATCCGATTACTTTGAGCAAAGCACATGATCTTTCATTATGTGGGAAAGCCTAATTTAATCATTGAAGACCCTCAGAATAAACACTGAGATTACCCAAAGAAGAAAGAATTTTTTTGTAACTGAGAAGCCTGTCTAATTTTTGTGTTAGTTTATAGAAGTAAATACTCAAAAGTATATCATCAATTTGTACCTGAAACTTCAGTCTGTCAGCCTGGTCTATAGATTTTTAGATTTGCTAGGCCCCATACACACCATATATAATTATATATATATATATATATATATATATATATATATATATGGTCACACACATGTATACTCACACACTTTTTTTTCTTTAAAAACATCTTACTACTATAATACATCAGTCATATTTTCAGAACACATCAGAAATCATGGTATATATGAGGAACACATTGTAAAAGGCATTGGTTATTGAAAGCAATTGTTTTGAAAAAACTAGACATTAATTTCTCAAAGTACTCTACTATTTATCTTGATTCTTAGCTTAGTTTTTCTTTGTTTTGCTGCTACATCTGCTTCTCCAAAACTTCATATAGGTTTACTTGGAGCTATATTTGAGGAAAAACTATTTGAGGTTTCTTTTGTTTTATGTATGTCATAAAAAGCATACCAGAAATCTGTCTACACAAAAAACAAAAGTAACACAACAGCAATAAGCCATTATGAAAGCTAATCCATCTTCATCAACTGTATGACACAAAGTACTTATTCTCTCTCATTGATTCACTGTGGTAAGATAATCAGAATCAGCAACCAGTACAAAATCTACACCCCAAACAAATGGAGCTAGAAGTGAAGTTGCAGGTATTAGATCAGGAAGTGAAACAAAAATCAAGAAACCTAAAAAAAGGAAGCACAGAGAAGTTCTCGAAAGACAGCAATGTAAGGTGCACCAAAAAACATTCCTATCTCAACAACTGCATTTACAAAATCAATCTAATGAGATGATTTCATAATTCTAGAGTCTATTTCAATGGTTTAAAATTCCAGGAAAAGACTCTGAGAGTGAATTACTATAAATTTTGGTCAATTTCAGCTTTTAGTACATGGCAACTACCCTGCCCTCAGGACTAAACCACATGCCAGGCAACCACATGTACCTGAAGCAACTGGTACAGAACTATGAAGACAAGGCTGAAAAATAAGGACCCTCTCCTCAAAATGTCAAGAGTTGATATTCTGATTGCTGATTGCTGATTCCGATTACAAAGGTTTATACAGAGATGGGTATGCTTTCGGACAGCCCACTCTCTTCTCTGGAAGGCCCTCCCCATAAGGCTAAAGTCACTTCCAATAGATTTTGTATACAAATACGTATTTTTTCAATGTTTACTTTCTTTTTGTCACCACTTTTTTATTTTTTTCTTATTTTAGAAGCTACATATTAAAGAATAAAGCAGTCAAAAACAACCATGTACACAGAATTTAGAAAGTCACTGCCTTCCAGGGGAAAGAAAACAGCTCAGAAAAGCCCAAGAAGTCCTTAGGGTTACACTGTGAGGCCAATCCCTGCCATGCAAATGGCCCACCACAATCAAATAAGAAAAGCAAAGATCAACACACTCAGGAAAGTGAAAAATCCAATCACTGGAATTACTACTTTTTAAATTTAAATGTCCAGTTTCTAACAGAAAATCACAAAGCATGTATGTTGGTTTGTTTGGACTATTCTAACTAAGTAACACAGCTTAAGGGACTTAAACAGCATTTATTTCTTATAGTTCTGGAGAATAGATGTCATAAACAAGGGGACTATAATCATCATATTGAGTGTTAAATTAGGGTTCTTTTCCTGGTTTATAGAGGAACACCTTCTAGCTGTAACCTCATGGAGTGGAAAGAGAGAGAAGTATTCCTTTTTAATGAAAGCGCTAATCCCACCATCAGAACTTCATGTTCATGACTTTATTTTGCAAAGGAGCATACTCCAAATACCATGGGGTGAATCAGGGTTTCTACATGTGAGTTTTGAGAGGGCACAAATTGTAAGTTCATAAGAGAATACAAGAAAGAGGAAATAAAAAGCAGAATCTAGTTTTAGGAAAGATCAACTCTTTTAAACAACTATCTTACAGATGTTCAGAGAAGTAAAAGAAGATGTGGAAAAAGTTAATAAAAAATATACAAGCAAAAAGTTAATCAAAATATATGAGAAATGTATTAGTCAACTTTTCCATATGTGAGACTCAATAGCTAACAGATACAATTTAAAGGAGAAAAGACTTAATTTGGCTCAAAGTTTAAAAAAATTTCAGTCCACAGTCAGCTGGCACCAAGGCAGAAATCTCATGCTTGAAGGGCAGAGCAAAGCTGCTTAGGTGTAGGAGTCTTGAAATTAGAGCAGGGAACAATTCCAGAGAAGAATGGGTGAGGGATATATGGTACCCACGGTCATATCTCCATTAACTCACTCATTCAAAAGATGAGTGTGACTTACTAATCTTCTAGGTATTTCTTAATCCAATAAAGTTGATATATGAGGGTTAATGTTCATAGGAAAGCTCAAAAAAGAGGTAGAAAATTTTAAAAGTTACAAAAGGAAATCCTGGAACTATGAAAATTACAATTTTCAAATGAAAATTTCATTGGAGATACTTGAAGACAGACTGAACAGGCAAAAGAAACAATCAGCAAAAATAAATATAGAATAATTGAAATATTGAGTCCAACAAAGAAAAAGGAAAAAGACTGAAGAAGAGTTAATTAAGTAGATGAAATTATGGGAGATAATCAAGTAGGTCAACAGATTTGTGGTGAGAATTTCAAAAGGAGAAGAGAAAGATGAAACAGCAGAGATGATATTTGTAAAAACAATGACCAAAATGTCCTAAATTAAATGAAAGGCACAAACAGTTCCACAGAGGCAAACCAAAGACAGACACATCCAGACACAATATAATTGGATTATTGAAAGCCAATTGCAACAAGAGTTATGAAAAGAGCAAGAAAGAAGCAAATCATCATATACAAGGGATTCTCAAACAGATTATTAGCAAATTTTACATCAGAAACTTGGAAGGTCATAAGGCATAGGTCAATATTTCAAAGAGCAGAAAGAAAAACAAAAATGAAAAACTGTCAACCAAGAATCCTATGTCTTGCAAAAACATCCTTCGAAAGTGTAGAAAAACTTTAAATATTCTCAGATAAAAGTTGAGGGATTTCATCACTACTAGAGCTGTCTGGAAGAAATGATAAAAGGAATACTGCAATTTGAAATGAGAGGACATTATAAAATAACTTGAAGATGTTAAAAAACCAATAAACTCAGTAAAGGTATGCTATGCCTTCTGTCTAGATGGTCCCCCAAAGTCTCATGCCGTCATAGGTTGGGCTTTTCAGAGGTGGCTGGAGCTAGCATGTGTGATGGTAGGATTAAGGATGTGATGCTGGCATTGACTCATGGTGCAGTGTTAGAACTAAGGGTACCTTATCCCTTATCCCTAGGTGTGAGTGTTATTCACTCTAAGAGTGAGTAGTTTGGATAGAATATAATCAACAGAAAGAGGGTTGCTGTCATCACTTGCTCTTACTGACTGCTTTTGCTGCCTTTTGCCTGCCACAAACTTTCTTCTCTGCTATATCCCTCGGTCATGCCAACCTGACTTGGAGCTAGTTGATTATGAACTAAAACCTTTACAATCTGTAAGCCAAAATACGCATTTTCTTCTTTAACTTTGGGTGCTAAGTATTTTGTCTCAGTAATGAGCAAACAACTAAGACAATGTAAATACAGGCACAATTGTAAAAGTTAGTACTTGAAATTTGGTTTGTCACTGTACTTTTTGTTTTCTAAATGATTTTCAAAAAACTATTGTATAAAACTATTAGTCTAAGAGTAGTATTGTTAAATTTGATTTTTATTGAATATTTTAGCATATTTTAGAACAACAATGCATTCAAAATATTATTTTATGTTTCTAGATACACCCAACATAAAAATATAATATTGTGTCAGGAATAAAATGTAATTTTGTGGTGACTTGTACATATAATTCCACCTATTAGGGAGGATGAGGCAAGGGAAAAACAAGTTTAGGGTCAATTTGCCAGCCTTTTAAGACTCTGTTTCAAAAAAAATATTTAAAGGCTGGGGATATGTGTTGTTGGTAGAGTGTTTGCAAGTCACATGTGAAAACCTGGGCTTAATTCCCACATACAAACATACAAAGATGTGATTTTATGATATCATTAACTAAAAAGTATTGGGGAGAATTGTACAAGGGCAGAGTTTTTTTATGTTATTAAACTGTTATTTACATTATTTTATGTCATTAAACTGTTTTATGTTATTTTATGCTTTTTACATTATTAAACTGTTTGAAGCTTAAATTTGAATGTTATAACTTTGTGATGCTAAATGTAATCCCAATGGTAATTATGAGGACAACAGCTTTAATATTTACACAAGAGAAAATGAAAATGGAATTACTACATTGTCCTGCAAAATTTCAACTATATGTAGAAAAAACCAATTTTATAGTTTAGATCTTATATGTCATCCAAAGGCTCATGTTTTAAACTTTGTTCCCCAACTTGTATTGTTATTGGGAAGCAATGAAAACTTTAGGAAGTATGGTATATTTGGAGGAATCAGGTCACTGGGAGAGCACTTTTGAAGGATATGTTTTGTCCCAGAATGTCTCTACCTCTCTGTGTCTGTCTCTGTCCTTCTCTTTCTCTCTATCTCTCCCTCTCTCTCCCTCTTTCTGTCTCTGTTTCTAAGCCTCTGTGTCTCTCTCTGTCTCTATCTCTCTGCCTGTCTCTTTCCTTTCTTCCTAAAGAACATATCCTACTTAACATGAACTCAGCCTCCCATCAGGCTTACAGTGATGGAACCAAGGAACCAGGAATATTAGTAATACAGAACAATGGGGTACAAAAACTGTAAGTTATAACAACATGAATTACTCTTTCTAAAAAATTCTTGAAATGTAAATAAAGTAAACACTCCAGTGTGAAGATTAAAATTGGCGAAATGAGTTCAAACAACATAAGTTTACCGTATACTGTGTACAACAAGATTCCTTTCATTCCAAGGTCACAAACAAATCAAAACTGAAAGTACTGAAAAATACATTCCTTGCAAATAGCAACCAAAAGTGAGCAAGTGTGCTAAACTAATATCATGCAAAATAAATTTTAAATCAAAAGTTACAAGAGATAAAGGAAAACACTATATATTAATAGAAGTTTAATAGAGTAAGAATTTGTAATAATTAGAAGTATGCACACAACTAACAATAGGTCTTTAAAGATATAAAGCAATTCCTTATGGAACTGAAGGGAAGAATAAGTTTACCAAAATATTTGGTGGTTGTATTATCCCATTTTCAATAGTGAATGAAACAAACACATAATTACACAAATGAGGGAATAAAAGAATTGAAGAATGTTAACAAGTCAACTAAATCTGAAAGGCATACACAGAACACTACCCGACCAAAAAAATACATTCTTCTCACATGTAAATGTGACATTCTCTAGGATAAGCCATCTGATAGACCACTATTGAGTTTAATCTATTTTAAAAGGTAAGTATCATATAAAGTATTTTCACTGACCATAACATGATGAAGCTAGAAATAAATAGCAGGAGGAAAACTGGAAAATTCACAAATGTAACAATACAATTTCAAACTATCAATGACTCAATGGAGAAATCACTTAGATATGAATAAAAATGGAAACTATAAAATTTATACAACACAGTAGCAGTGAGGAAATTTTCATAGTGTCCTAGTCACTTTCCGGTCACTGGAACATAATACTTAATACCCGAAACTTAAAGAATGAAAGGTTTGTTTTGACTCACTATTACTGTTCATGGACTGTGGATTCCAAAGCAGAAAGGAAGCAGTGGCAGGGCCAGGCAGAGAAAAGCTTCTCATACCGTGGCAGCCAGGAAGCAGAGAGAAAGGAAAGAACTAGAGAGGGAGACATTACCTTCCAGATAACATCTACACATACACACACACACACCACACCTGTTCTGACCAACTGCACACTTAGCCACTGAACTCAACAATGGATGAATCCACTAATGAGTAAAGTGCTGCCATGGTCTAAGAATTTTCCTAAAGCCCTACCATTGACCACATGGGAGTTTGGGGATCACAACAGAGCTAAACCAAAACCTTGAGTGATAGACCCTTTGGCATTATTCACAAGAGCTAAGCGTAGAAGCAGTCAAAGTGCCCAAAATTACAGGCACAAATAAGCAAATTCAGTCTTCACACAATGGAATGTTCTCCAACCTCAGAAAGAAAGGCAACTCTGTCACACACCCCAATGTGAATGATTTTAAAAACAGGATGTTAAACAAAACAAGTTCAACATAAAACAAAAAATATTTCAGCATGGTTCTGCTTAGATGAAGAATGTAGGGTAGTCACATTCATAGAGACAGTAAGTAAAATGATGGTTTCCAGGGGTTGGAGGGTAGGGGTAATGGGAAATTATTATTTAATGAAAACAGAATTCCATTTTACAAGATGATAAGAAATCTGGACATGACTTGTTATGATGCTTGCACAACAGCAATTTAATATCACTAAACTGTAAACAAATTTGGTTGAGTGTACATTTTATGTTATGAGCTTTATTTCATTATAAAAAACTTTTATTAAAAACAGAAAATAGTGAAGAAGTTAAGAAAGCAAAGATCAAATAAGCTAAAGAAAGGAGGGAGGTAGGAGAGAGGGACAGATAAAAAGAGAGGTAGAGAAAGAAAAAGAGATCTGCTTGCTTAAATTAAGGTTCTAGAGCAAGTAATGCCTGAGAATAGAGTAAAGAAGATTGGGTTATCATCACCTGAAAACTTCTCTTTTATTCCTGATGTCTTTTCTTAGAATTTGTTCCTCCATAAGTAATGCAGAGTCTACTATTTATATTTAAACAGTTGATTATTCTGTTATAAATATATAATTTTCATATATTATATATATTTATATATTATAAATAATTATACTTTATATACATAGAATCCTGCAGTACTAGTTGTGGAACCCAGACCCTAGCACATGCCAGCTAAACCCTGATACATTTTGTGAAGGACCTAGGAAAAGAAAAAAAACAACAACAAAAAACACTAAAATACAAATAGCAAATCTCAGAAACCAAAGCAAAAATGTTAATTTATACTGAATACAAACCTGCTACTTCATGGGGATGATTAAACAATAGTGTTTAATACATTAATTAATTAATTAATTAATACATTAATTAATACATTAATTAATACATTAATACATTACAGCTAAATACAAGATGGCATGAGTTTAAATAATTGGATATGGTAGGGATAAAATTTCTGAGAACAAAACATGTTGAAGGCCCATAAAGTCCTTTAGAGTCACCTCTTCTGGGTGCGATCCTGCTACTTTTGTATTCTTTTAGAAATCTAGTTCTTCATAAGTAATGATGAAAAGATGACTTAGATGGAGAAGGGAAAATAATGTTTATTCAATTTATTTTACATAAATCAGGACAGAATGTTTACATAACAACATGAAATTAGCAGCTGTATTAATGTTCCATTAATGCACATAAGATATTTTAAAATTAGGTCACTTTATTTTCAACTTTAAGCTTTTAAAATTATACTTCATGCAAAAAGCCTCATGTGTAAATTTGAAACACAAGTCAATTTGTCTTATTTCCTGATTAAGTGAAAACAAATGAAGTTAAACATTGACAAAAGAAGCACCCACATGCATAGGTAAAATGAATCAAGGAAGGTATTTGATGAATACATGCTGATTGTCCAGCAGGACAAGCAATTTTGTTTATTCGATAGTTTGGACAGAATGTTTCTCTTTGAAATGTGTTCAAATTTTTGGCAGCTGAATCTTCTGTTTCTTGCTTCTAATCCCAAGCATTTGAATATGATATCATTTAAAGATGGGAGCCAAGATAAAACAGGCATTTTTGGGACAAAAATTAGCCAGCTGCCAGGAAGTAGAGAGTTTTGCAATAAACAACTGAAATTGCTGTAACTTGCACAGCCTGGAGACTTTTCAATAAATCCTTAATCATCTTTCTTGCATCTCCTGAGACTGTTCCTTCTAGCAAGAGTGGCCATTTATGACTTTTTTGTAGATAAGGCAAAACCAATTGATACTACCAAAGTCATGATCTTTCTAGTGAAAATGTTAGTGTTGCCAAACTTGTATTAAGAAACATAGAATTAGTATTATTATTACTATACATTGTTGGAAAATGAACCAGTTTATTAGAAGTTGATGTAATAAAGTGAAGAAATAAATAAAGTGCCACTAAGGTGAATAAAGCAAAGAAATGAATAAAGCATCACTAAGTATTAGTGAAATTACACAGTATTTGTGAGAATTCTTCAGAAACTATGAACCATTTTTTAAAACTTTCTGAAACATGACTAAAAGTTATTTTTACATGTTAATAAAAAAATCAAAAGCAGTAAATGGCACAAACCATGGGCTTTTATTACTTTATACTGAATGCTTATAAGATTATAACTGTTAAAAAGCACCAGAAAATAAACTATAACCATTGAAAAAAATCATAATAAATTATAGGAAAGCATAGGAAATTAAATTGTAACAATTGAAGACAATCATAATAAATCATACATAATACTATTTCAGTAAGGGAAAATAAGTAATTCTAAAGTGGAAGCAGTAAATTTAATTGGATACAAAATCAAAGTACATGCCTAATAACCTAAATGTTGCCAATTTATTGACACAACATCCAACATAGAAGATATTTTACCATGCAGCACCAAAATTCCACTCTGAAAAATTAGCCCAAATGAAGCAAAAACACAAAGATGAGTTTATGTGTGTAAATACCCATAAGTACGCACACTATATGCAAATGATTATTCATAGACATGTCATGCAAATAATCTGGAAATAGAAACAATAAAAATGTCCATCAATACATGAAGTAATAAATGATTTATGATATGAATGTAAAATGGAATACTACTAGTTAGCTATGAACAGAAATGAACTACTGCTGTTCATGATTATGAATAACACTCAAAATAGAATGCTTATTGAAGGAAGTCAAACTCAAAAGACTATGAACCATGATATATGCCTATAATTCCTGCTCTGAAGCTGAGATAAGAGGATCACAAATTTAAGCACAGTCTGGTCACCTTGATGACTTAGCAAGACCTTGTCTCAAAATTTAAAAAGTAAAACTGAGCAGGTTGATTTGAACTGTCATAAGGTAACATTTGGTGTGATATAAATGTTTTATATGTTGATTACAATGGTGTTTGTCAATATCTATGATATCAATGTTATTATTATATTGATAGAAACAATCCTAAGGGTAAAGTATCCATATTTATATAAGTAGTTGGACTTTGTCATTTTCAATTAATTCAAAAGTTTATTTTCTTTCTAGAACTTCCTTTATAGTAGAAACTAGTCACATACGGTTGTTCAATTTTAATGTAAACTCAAATTGAATAAAATTTAAGACTCAATTCCTTAGTTGTTCTAGCCCTATGTGGCTAGTAGTTATCATACAAGAAAGTGAAAAAGGAGAATTGTTCTAAGATTACAGAAATCTCTACTGGAGAGTGATATTCTGGAATTCTGTATCACTGCTAAAATGGAGGGTCCAATCTTAAATTCTAAATAATAATACTCAGTTTGCTAATCCATCCTTCTCACAGATCTGGGCTCTCTACAACTTTATAAAAAGTGCAACTCTTAGTTTATGTATTTTGTTTTTTAACCTTTTATTATCTGAATTTAGTGTGCCATCATTTCTCTATAGTAGTACATTTTTTGATATTAACTCTGATGTGCTTCTCTCTCTTTTGTGAAACAATAGGACTCAAGGCAGGGTGAGTAGCCTGATACCTACACCAACCAATAAACTCAAGGATTAGTGTATGGTGCTAAGTTCACCATACTGTACTTTCAAATTTAAAATAATTCTCAGAGTTTTTAAGATTTTAAAGAGCCTGGACATAAAACACAAATTATATCAACCATAGTGCAAGATGAGGAGTTATTTTTTGAAAGGCAGAGCAAGTTAATGATGTTAAGTTATAGGGGCTGGAGATTTAGCTCAGCTACTGGCACAAGCTCCTGCCTAGAAAATTCAAGGTCATGAATTGATACCCGGTACCAAAAAAAAAAAAAATCATGCGAATTAAGTTGATTAAGGCTGACTAATACATGTGATAATTTTCAAAAATTATCTTTGGAAAAATCTCCAGCAGAGTCATAGAGTAAACATGTATAAGATTTTCTAAGCTTACATACATACACAGGTACAAACTATATTTGATTTACAATCTGAAAGCCATTATTAGAGCAGATATAAAACTAAACAAACTTCTTCAACTTGGAGGAGCAACCATCCAGTTTTTCAAG
>RJWT010052185.1:0-10586 GCA_004365215.1 Cuniculus paca
AAAATTCAGCTGACAGTGGAGGGGAGGAGGGCTGCAGTGCACCAGAGAATGTGATGAACTTCTGCAGGCAGAAAGGAGCTGTGCTAAGAGAAAAATCAAAGCAGGCAGTTCTGTCCAGGGCAGCTGCAGAGGGCATCGGAGCCTGTCTAGAATAGGTTGTGCAGGGAGTGGGGAGCTGAAGAAAGGAGACCCAGAGCCAGTTAGTTGATTATACTCTTGCACTGTTTCCCTGTCATTCCCACACCAGCCCAGCCACCCCAACACCCACAGGCCAGCAGAGGCATTTGTCCCATGCACAACAGTTCTTCTGAAGAAATACAGTAGCTGACCCAGGGGTGCTGTGCTGCAGGAGCGACACCTTCCTGCCTGTGCCCTTTGGGGAGAGGGAACCACCCTGTGGGACTCTGCAAACCCAAGTTTGCAGCAAAGACCACCACCATCCTGATGCCTGAAAGCCATCTGCATGCAAGAACAAAGGTCACAGGGGGAAAGAGAGCAGACCCTGAAGGAAGCAGACAGCCAGGCAACAGAAAGGATGTCTCTAAGAATCCCTGTTGTCATCCATGAGTTTTGAGCAGACAGTACACCTGCAAAACAAAGAGCATGAACTATAAAAGTGAAGCCATGAAAGCGAAACAGAGTCTGTAGAAACTGAACACACAACTGGTCAAAAATTCAGTAACTGAAGATAGAAGATAAAATTGGGGAGAACTCATGGAATAAAACAAAGCATAGAGAAAGAATATAGGAGAGCTCTTTGAAATTAGAATTACAGACACAACTTGTTTAATGACCAAGCTTTGCTCCTGCAACTAGGTCATTAAATGAGTCAGTTGCTAAGTGAGGAATTGTATATAGTGTGTACATTACAATATTCAGAAGAAAGAAGTGGTTATGCTTCAACTTTATGACTTTGCTTTTATTTGCATAACTCTCACATACAGTGCTATATCGTGTAACAACATAAAACTACAGTAGTGCACTGTACGTACAGTCAGCAAAAGTTACAGTCATGTATTGTAGAGGAAGCCACTATACACTTATGTTCCCACATGCTAAGTCTGAATGTGGGTTGTAAGTCTGAGCAGGGCACCTCAGTCATAAAACCAGACAGTCATTTAAACAGCTAAGTGGTTAAACCAGGGCTATCTGTAAACAGAGGTGAGGGGAGACAGCCCTTAGTGTGAGGAGCTGTAGAATGAAAGAATTGAGAGATGGAGGAAATGTCATTTATCCAATGAATAATGGTCAAAAACTTCTCAGAGCTGGGGGAAAATAATTTAATTCTTTAGATCAGTTACCAAGCGAAAAGAATGAAAAGCAGATGGGCTGTAACGTACATGTAAGTATGCATGGGTGGGTGTACTTGGTGATGTTCCGAGGGTGACACAGTCGGCTAAGGATACTTTCTGGGAACAGAATGTTTGCCCCATCTGGAAGCAGTGCAGATCCATACTGAAGAGAACGAATCAGAAGAAAACAAAAGCGTAGTTCGATGATGTGGGACCCAAGAGTCTGGGACTCACGCTAGGGTGCAAGGAAAGCAGCCCCAGGAGATCGACAGAAGACCAATTAGAGTTTTCTGCAGTGTGAACATTCTGAGACTGTGCCACTTGGAGTCTCCTCAACCAGCCTCCCTCAGTGCTCTTCCTTTCCTGTCACACAGGTGGAGAAGCACGTGAGTGACGCAGTCTCTAAAGGGGCCACCGTGGTGACAGGCGGGAAGCGACATTCATATGGAAGAAACTTCTTCGAGCCCACCCTGCTCAGTAACGTCACTGTGGACATGCTTTGCTCTCACGAAGAGACTTTCGGGCCGCTGGCACCAGTTATCAAGTAAGATCCTCCGGCCAGTGGGAAGATGGGAGACGCGACAGAGGAGCTTCCCGTGCTGCTGTGGGGCGGGGCACTGAGCAGGGCTTGGGACGGAGCCCACCGAAGAGCAGAGTTAATTCATGAGTTTATTTGTTTAACCTATGGAAATGTTTAGAATTCCCTTGGCCTTTGACATTCTTACTTCTTTCTGCAATGGTTCTCGCCCCATGGTTTTGTCAGTCTGAGGTCCTAATGTCTTTTTTTTAACATTGAAGGTGTTTGTTCCTCCTGGGAAATTTGTGATCGTTATTTCTAACAGAGGTTTTCTCCCCGCTGTGTATCCTTTGCCAGCCCCCAAGAGGACGGTTACTGTGATATTTGTACTTCTGGCCTCCGCTGCTCTCACCTGTTCTTTCCACCCCTTCATTCCTGATGTCTTCTGAGAGTCATCTCAGTCTGTCTCTGTGTGCTGGATTATGTTTTTTGTCTGTTTTTCATTGGGATATATTTGCAGTAAGGACATTCATGTTCATTTGGGGGAACTAGCACGTATATATCACGCATCTGGATCATTTTCAGACCCCTCCCTCTGACCCTTCTTCCTCCACCTCTTTCCCCGATCCCTTCCTCTTCTCCAAAAGGCCTGCATTTATTTACTCTTTGCTTATATTTCGTCTTTCTCATATAAGAGAAACCATGTGATATTTGAGTTTCTGTGTCTTAATTCTTCAGACACATGACCGACTCCCTGAGCTCTTTGTCCCACTTTTTTTGCATTTTGATCTTTACAGTCATTTCTTCCCCTATAGCCAATTCTTCCTGCTTCATTTTCCCCCTTACTCTGCTGGGGCTGTTTATCCCTTTTCTTACATTTTTATTCCGCTTCTCAATTTCTTCCTGGTCTGGCATTCACTGTGCTGTTTGTTGTCATTTTTTAGTCTTGGAGCTCCTCAGCTGTCTCCTGATTTCCCCTGCAAATTCATCTTTAGCCCTTGAATTCTGTGCATCCTTGACACCTTCCATGGGGCTGTGAGAAAAGCTGAGATGCCAGTTTGAGCTCCTGATGTGTTTAGAGGGGCAAAGGGCTGAGTCTCAGGGTGGGGTTGGGGGGCCTCTAGTACCAAAATCTTGTCTCAGCATCTCTCCTCCCACCCCAATATCCCTTTCCTCCTGAGTGTTTTGCAGTTATCTCTATTGCAGCAGGCTGGCAAAAATAAGGCTGCTGCCTCCTGCTCCTGTGCGTGCTTAGCCATGGTGCATGGCTGGTGTGCCAGCTGGGTGTGGGCACTGCCTGGGCCCCCCTGCTGTCCCCCAGCACCTAGCACAGATCCAGGGGTCCAGGACTACAGACAAGATGGCTGGAAATTCAGGGGTGCAATGAGGGGCTACACCTCACCTCCACGGCTCCATTGGTGGCCACCATTTCCCTCTAGCATCCAGCCACCTCCCTGGCCTGCAAAAGTGTCAGGCGTTTTTGGTGTCTGTTGCTGATGGAGCTTTTTCAAGTCATGATTCCTCTTCTGTCCCCTCGGGCATCTCTGGCACTGAGTTCCCACAAGCTGCTGCCACTTGCCCAGGGGCAGAAATCTTTTTTATCACGTGCTTTGCCAGCTTTGGTACAGTTTTGCTTGTGGTGTTTACATGTTATCCCAGCATTACAGAAACACAGCACCTGAAGAGCGTTCCTCCTTCATTTTAATGGAAATGTTTTTCCTAGAACATGAGTCAGATGCTTTCTCAGGTAGTCGAAAGGATGCAGTGGCTGGGAGTGCAGGCTTTGGAGGTGACAGGAGTGTAGATTCAGGCTTTGCTGCCTGGTGTCGGAAGCTCAGGCAGGTTAAAGATTTGTAAGTGTGTTCTGCATGGCCCTGCAGAGACAGCCAGCTCCGTTTGCTAGTGGATCCCTATATTTAAAAACTGAGATGCTTAGAACCTCATGCCACAGCTATAATTGTCGAATGACAGAAAAATACCACTCAGATCTTGTTGCTGAAATAAATTTAGAATGCTGGAAGAGACTGCAGAGGGCTTTGGCACAAATCCTCCCTTTCAGAGAGGAGCAAACGCCACACACAGTGACTCTGGGGAGCAGGAGTAAGTGGCAGAGCCTGTTTTACAGCTGGCCTTGCCCTCTGCCTCTGAATAGGTTTCCTCTACTGCACTGTGCTTGCTTCTGGGTAGTTGTGCTGTATCTGTGGCCCTTCCACCCAAGCACACCCAATGCCATCTAAGCAGTTGTGACTGTAGTGAGTTCTTGGTGGCACCAGAAACTATAGTCTATTCCTTAGGGGATGTGTGATGGTCTAGATACACCCCAGCATCTGCATGCTGGCCTGCTCTCTCCTCGTCTTCCCAGAAGAGCTGAGGCCAGGACTGAGCTGAACACTCAAACCAGGAATGCTGAGTCCTTCAGCAATTGCTGCTCTTTTCTGCTCTCTGCCCTTGGATCTCTTTGCAACATCTTGATTTACCTCTTGCCATTATGCGGTAAACGAATCAGAAGAAAAGAAAGCTGGGTTTCAGTCTTCTTCCCTTTGCAGGTTTTGCTTATGACCTGTTGTAACTTCCAGGTTCGATACAGAGGAGGAGGCTATCGCGATCGCCAACGCCACTGACGTCGGGTTAGCAGGTAGGTATCCGTGCTTGTTGGGCAGCAGTCACATTTATTTCCTCCAGCAAATGCCCTTCCAATGCATTTTGAACCTTTGCCCTGGATTCTGAGAAAGAAACTCAAATGGAACACATACTGTGTTGCTTTCCAAGCGGCGAGGTCGGATTTGTGCAAGACCAAATACTTTTAACTTGGGCCAGGGGGCAGAGTGTCTGCCTGGCAAGCACAAGGTCCTAAGTTTGATTCCCAGTGCAAAAAAAAATTGTTTTGACTCGTGCCCTGTGGGACACTTTGGGGTGGTCACTGGTCAGCGATAGGGACAGCAAAGAGAGAATGGTGCGCATGGTTTCATGTTCTCGGGAGCTTAGCACCCGAAATTCGAAGTGTTCTTGCTTCTGTTTTGCCTCCCTCCTGAAAGCCTGGGCCATGGGCCTCAGCAGAGAGGGCAGGGCGGGGAGGGAGTGGTGTGGGCAGGAGCTGCTGGCCTTCAGTTTGCAGGTGGTCAGGTGGCACAGCATTTGCCCAGTAGTCCTGAGAACGTGAGCATGTTGGTGTCCACAGTGATGTGGCAGGGAAGAAGGCAGCGACACAGGAGAGAGACGCTCCGGCTCTGTGGAAGCCTCCCCTCCACGTGGAAGAACCGGTTACACCCAGGGCGGGAGTAAGCTTGCTGTGGGGTCTTCTGTCCTCCGTCACCTGCTCGCAGAGTCAGATGTGGGGACAGGGTTTCTGCCACAGCAAGTCCAGGATGGTTTCTTCCCTTGTCCGTGGGTTGACGGTGGAGGAAACCATGCCGTGCACTAGGTTGTAAGTAACAGGCAAAATTCTGGTCGTGCAGAGTTGGAGGAGAGAGATTCCAAGGGGGCCAGGAAAGCTCAGAGAGAAACAAGTTTGGCAAAGAGAGGGGTGGGCTCGTTTGGCCAGGATGGCGGTGACTGGAATGATGGAAGGCAAAGCTGTAACTGTTCCGTAGGACGCGCGGGAGGGATGTCTGAGTAGCCACTGAGGAGTTCAGCCTTATTCTGCACATAACCAGCAATCGTCCAAAGGTCGGGGCGGAAACGTTGTGTGGAAATCTAACAGGCATTCGAGGTGGCTTAGAGAGAAGCAGAGCTGACGGGTGTGTGAGAGCCCTCACGGGGGTGGGACAGGAGCAGAGGTGACATTCAGACATGGAGAGGTCTAACATGGGCTCATCTGGGACCCAGGAGGGCTCCAGCCAAGTGACTAGGGAAAGGGCTGCCCCTGGTGTCCTCGGCTTCAGACAGGATGCCTAGGGCAGGCTCTGCATGTCACACCCGTCCTTCCCTCCCCTTTGCCAGGTTACTTTTACTCCCAGGACCCAGCCCAGATCTGGAGAGTGGCGGAGCAGCTGGAGGTCGGCATGGTGGGCGTCAACGAAGGGCTGATCTCCTCCGTGGAATGCCCTTTCGGGGGCGTGAAGCAGTCTGGCCTTGGACGAGAGGGCTCCAAGTATGGTATTGATGAGTACTTAGAGGTCAAGTACGTGTGCTACGGAGGCCTGTAGGAGCCTTCAGTTCCCTAAGAAATAAAGAAAGGATGCTTACCGAAGTCAACGGGGACATTCCATCCATTATTTTAGATAAACTAGTAGGCTACTGGAATGAATGAGTTTTAGAATTTAGCCAGTCCTCGTGAGCCTAAGCAGACGTATCATCCCCACCCTTCTCCATAAGTGGGGTGAGCCCTGAGCCTGGGGCTGAAGCCTGGACAGCCAGCCTGGGTCCCCAGCATGACCTGATCACCCCAGAGCAAGGCAGTGAGAGCGGGCTCCCTTGGACCTGTTGGAGAGGTTTGGTCGCTGCCCAGGTGTGGCCTGGCTCTGGCCTGGGGTGTGACAGGTCACAAGAACAGCAGCCCCTTCAGACACTGGGTCAAGGCAGAGGCCGTACTGACCCTTTTGCAGCCTCTGAAGTAGCCCATATCACCCCTGCCACTGTGGGGGATACAGTGTGCTTCTCCCTGTGTCTGGACCAAAAGTCATCAATGTCCCAAATTCACTGCTTCAGCTTCCTTCTGTTTCCTGTAGGAAAGGAGTCTAAGCCGAAGGCAAAGATTGGCAGAGGCAGGATGGTGCAGCGGTGGGCACGCGGTCTCTGGGCCCCAGTGGCTCCTTGACCTCCCATCCCCTACCCGAGAACCATTTCTGTCACCAGCAGGGACACCTGGCCCTGCCTGTGCACTGGCTAAGGGGGAGGAGCCTGGCACCCACTGCCTGTCTGCCAGCGCTGCGTCGGTCTGTCCATCTTGGTGTAGTGTAACCTGCTGTTTCGCTTCCAAATGAGCAGAGCGCCTTTACCACTGTGCTCTCGAAAGTAATTCCCACAATCGCCGGCCCACTTCGTGGCTTTCAATTTCAGGTACCAATCACCTAATCAGAGCATTGATATTTCAGCACAAACCCTGTGGCCAGTGTTGGCTGTCAGTCTGAGAGAGAAAACTCCCAGTAGGAAAATCCTGGGCTCTTCTGGACAGGAGTCCGCTCCAGGCTGTTCCTGGCCAAATGGCTGCCTGCTCCTTTCAGTGCATCCTGTGCTGGGGATACCGCAGGTGATGGGAAGAGGGTGTGACTGAAGGTAGCACTGGACACTGCTGTTCCTAAGCCCGTGTTACTCAGCATCCTCATGGAGCCATGAACTGGGGGCGGCGCAGATAAGTAACAGTTTCCAAAGTCCCTGTGCCCCGAGGGCCACTTCCAGTCCTGCAGCTGCCGCACATCTGGCCAGGTCAGTACTGCCATATCCCCAGAGCCCAAAATCAAAGGAGCAAAACTGCCTCCTCGCGACACTGCCCAGACCTATCAAGAGTCACACTGTGTGATGACAGGTCATTTCTGCTCCATGGATGTTAGGTGGTTTTGTGTAACATCAAATTGCTTAAGATTTGCGTGTGTCCCTCTTTTCTATTGAGAATACAAATGCTCTGGTGTTATTTTCTAGATATCGAATACTGATGTGGAGATGCGTGGAGGAATGCTCTCCAGTACATATTTAACTTTGTAAGATGGTGGTTTCCTTGGCCTGATGGCACATTTTTAAGTTTTCCTACATATTTGGCTCACCAGGTACATAAATTGAGGGCCGGAGACCACCGCAGTATCTTTGACCAATTTTGTAAGTAAAATAATTTGGCGGCTGAGGGGAGTGGCTCAGTGGAACATGAGGCCCTAGATCCAGTCCTCAGAAGCACCAAAATAAAAAAATAAATAAATTTAAAGTAATTTGAAAAGGGAATAGCTTGTTGTTTAGTAAAACAGTTTGGGATTGTGGGAAGAAAGAGAGTCCACTTTTATTTATTTAATTTTTATTTATCTAATTTTTAGAGACAGGCGCAGTCTGGCAATTCTCCTGCCTCAGCCTCCCAAGCAGCTGGGACCATTGAACATATGCCACCAGCCCAGCTCAAAGTGTTTTTGAATCAACATGGGCTAGGGGTTATTTTTCAGTAAGGTAACCATATGTGATATATGGGATTTTTTTTTAGACATGTATCTGTTTTATAACATAACTGGAAAAAGAACATTCATTAGACCAGTGGCTGGCAAACTGCAACCCAGCAACTCAGTCTGACCTGCCACTATTTTTGTACAACCCAAAAACCAAGGATGTGTTTTATATTTTCAAATGGTTGGGGACGGACTCAAGAGTTATTCATGGTATATGAAATTCCATATGTGAAACATGGCCACATGTGCTGGTTTATGGTATGAGCAGAATGGAAAAGTATTCAGGATGAGCCTGAAGTGTCACTACGCGTCTCCTCCAAGGAGTCCACCAGTCCCTTAGCTAGACTCTGAGAGAGGGATGGACCTTCCCACATTTACTGGGCATTATTTCCTTCTACAAAACACCTGCCTTGTAGAAGGTGCTTTGGGCCAATGCTGCCAGGAGCTCCCAGCAGTGATCACAAAACAAGAAAGAGTCCAGGGCCTTAAAAAAGCATTTCTTGGCTTCCTCCGTCCAGCTACACAGGGGTCCTCATTTCCAGAGCTGATCTGCAGCTGTGTTTCTGCCCATTAGAAGGGTTTTAAGACCATCGTGTCTTCCCATGCCTATCTTTATTTTTATGTAAAGACTCAGTAAAAATATAGATTAGAAGCACAATGTAAAAAACCTGTTTTCTCATTAACTGACATCATGAACTTGAAACTGTGCCACAGAACTTGTTGCCTCTAAAGGGTGGATCCAGGTGTTTTAATTGCTCTTATGTAGCTATTTTAATAGCATTTTACTTGAATAATAACTTCTGCTGTGAATGCCTCATGCTCTACCTTGTTGGGTAAAATTTGGATATAGGAATAGTGGAAAACATATAAATATGTTGCTTTTTAAATGTGTGTACAGGACTAACTTTTCTAGTTGCTGACATCTCATGTATCTATGTCTAATGCAGAGTTGCGCGTGTATAATAAATGTTGAATTGGCGGATATTCCTACTTCTGTGTCAAAGTGTCTGGTGTGAGTTTTCCCCTGACCACTTGAGTGTTTCTTGGGTGGCATTAGATGGGTTTGGATGCGAGAAATGCCCTAGATGAAAGCCGAAATGTGTATTTGGGGGGCCTGTGTTTAAGAGAACTTTTACAATTGTCTGTTTTCTGTTGCTAATAATACCAAATTATGTTATAAAGAAGAGGAGTTCATTTTGGCTCACGGTTCGGGTGCAATCATAGGTAACCTCTGGTGACAGCCTTCTGGCAGGCAAAGTTCCTGGGCCACACAGGGTTGCATGTGGCAAGAGACCCAGTCAGACAGGCCTTGATCACCCATGGCTGTCATGCATGGATCAGTCCATCCAGGAGGATACAACCCTCGTCACCTCTCAAAGGTGTCCTCACCTGATCTCTGGGTACATGTGGTCCCCTATCTTTCTGGAGGTCCAAATCTTTTATGACACCAGTAAACTGGATTAGGACCCATCCTGACTGCCTCAAGTTAACTTTACTACCTTCTTTAAGGCCTCGTCTCCAAACATGATCACAGAATACAAAGGGCTAGGAAATGCAGTTCAGCCCGTAACACTGAGAAACTTTGTTTAAAAGTTTAGTTTCAGTAATGGAAAATGTATTTGGTCTGTTTTCCATTGCTCTGACAAGAGATAATTAACTTCTGAGGAGAACTATTTATTTTCATGAATGGTTTCCATCCATGGTCACTTGGCCCTGTTAGGGGGCGGGGGCACCTGGGAGAGGAACACTGTCCACCTGACAGCCACAGGGAAGCAGAAAGAGAGAGGAAGAGACTGGGTCCCCACGTACCCTTCAAGGACAGCTCTCCAGGGATAGAACGCCTTCCCACTGGGCCCATCTCTCAGGGGTTTCACACCGCCCAATCCCGCCACTGTGTGGACCACGTGTGAAGATGTGGTTCATTTACTTTCAGAAAGCACAGTTCTGGTCTCTGCTAAAACTAATGCAGAACTCTTACCAGACTGACAAGGAACTCAGAACCATGTCATTCACTTCCCTACAACAGCCCCACTCCCGTCACCAGGAACTGGACCGCTACAGGCACTGACCTCACCAACACCGCTAATGGACTGAGTTAAATAGAAAGTGGGAGTTTCTTGGGAGAACACCCCAAAAGAGGGTATGTCCTGTATGAGTTTATGTACAGGAAACTAGAATATTCATGCTAATCTGCAGTGGGTGCTAGGGAAGAAAAGGTTCCCGAGTGTCACAAGAGAACTTTGGGGGTGATACATCTGTTCATGAGCTTGACTATGGTGCTGTGTGTACATACATTAAAACATCAAATTACACTCCTATGGTATGTGCAGCTTATTTTAAGTGAATCATACCTCAATACTTTTTTTAAGCCAGCTTTATTAGTGATAAAAGCTGGGTTAGGTTATATCGCCTCACACACACTCTCCTGAATCTGACCGCCCAACCACCACCTTCACTGCTGCACTGTGGGACTTCTCCAGCCGGCGGCGACCTGCCTGGTGTGCAGAGCGACCCAAGAACCGGAAGCACTGAACTGAGCAGGCGCAGTTCCTTCCCAAGGTTTGTGTCATCCGGAAGTGACTCTAGACTTCAGGAAGAAAAAAATTCTAGAAAAGCTAGCTAGTAAACATTGTAGGCTTTGTAGACAGTTCCTGTCAAAATTTCTTAACTTTACTGTAAGAGCAGCTTTGTAAA
>RJWT010052186.1:0-10338 GCA_004365215.1 Cuniculus paca
ATTTCTACGTGAAACTGTAAAGAAGGGCCACAGAAGTCAGCATCTTGTGGAAGAGGTTATACCATTTGGGGTTTCTACAGCAATGTGTGAGAATTGCGTTCTACTCCACATTCTTGCTACTGTATGGTCACTGCAACCTTTTTTTTTTTAATTAAATTTTAACCATTCCAGTTAGTGGGAATCTCATTTAGGCTTTAGTTTACATTTTTCTAATAGTTAATGGTGCTGAGAACATTTTCATGTGTTTATTAGCTATTCATGCATTTTCTTTTGTGAGATGTTCAAATCTTTTAGCATTTCTATTCCATTGTTTTTCTATTTGTTTAATTTTTAGAAAGTCTTTAAGTAGTCTGGATTAAAATCTTTACCAGATATATATTGCAAATATTTTCTCCTGATTGTGACTTGCCTATTTATTTTTTAATGATTCCTTCAAATGCATAGAAATCATTTATTTCAGTGAATTCTAATGCTTTTTATGTTCTATCTAATAAATCTGGATTTGCCTGCAATATTGTGAAGATATTCTCTTATATTTTCTTCTAGAAGCCCTGTAAAAGTAATTTCAGTGTATCTACAGACAAATCTGAAGTTCATCTCTTACCACTCAGGTACTCAGTTGTTTCAGCACTATTTATTGAAGATTAAATAAACAAAAAGTTCCTTTCCCATATTTAATTGTCTTAATATCTTTTCGAAAATCAATTGTCCATGTGTGTGTGGGTCTGACTGTGGTCCTTTATGTCTCTTTCCTTGATCAAGTTCTCCACCCTTAAGCTAATACCATGCCATATAGATCACTGTAGCTGTATAAGTTTGAAGTCAAGAACAGTAGCATATGTCCTACAGCTTTGTTCTCCTTTTCAAAACATTTAAATTTTTTGCATTTCATATGATTATTCGAATTAGCAAGCAAATTTGTACAGAAAAACAACTTCTTGGAATTTTAATCAGAACTTCATGGAATCTATACATTTGAGTAGAAAGGTATTTTAACAAAAGAATCTTCCAATCTTTGTTGAATTTCTCTTTAATTAATTTAAATTTATTCTTTAATAACAACAGAAGCAACAAAATGTTGTATTTTCTTTGTATATTTTTTTTAACTACTCAACGTTTTGTAGTACTAGGCCTCAAGCATGCTAGACTGTTCTATCACTGACTACACCTTCGATCCTTTTTTTCATTTCTATTTTATATTGAGACATGATCTTGCTAAATTGTCTAGGCTGGCCTCAAACTTGTGATCCTGCTCCCTCTGCCTCCCAAGTAGTCAGGATTTTAGTTATGTTCTACAATGCCAAACTAGGACTTTGTACTTTCAAGTATAGTGGTCTCACACATCTTTCCTCCTAAATATTTAGTAGGTTTTGATGCTATTGAAAACAGTAGTGCTTTAAAGCAGGCCACGCCTTCCTAAAGGGAGGTGCAGCTACTCCCTACTAAACTGAGTTTTGAGGAATTTAAAATTTAAGTAACCAGTTTTTTTTTCTCCAAAATCCCTGTTTCCTTTAAGCCCTACATGATAAAGAACTGGGTAAGAGAGATTGAGTTCCACTGGTAATTGTAAATTCACAGAGCCACTTGTGATAAATGACCACTATGCATCAGAGCAATTTCTGTGCTCTGCTTATCTACAATTAGCTCTGAATCTAGGAGCCATGCAGCCACCTGCTTAATACCACTCCTGGAAATCCAGGATTTACTCTTCTTCTCCTTTTCTCAAATAAAATCTCTCCTAATCTAAAAAAAAAAAAAGAAAAGAAAAGAAAAAGGAAAAACAGTGCTTTAAATTTTTATTTTATTTTCCAATTGTTTGTTGCTGCTATGTAAATACACAGTTGATTTTTACTTATGTACTGGCATATCTTGCAGACTGTTTAATTAAATTGCTAATTCAATAACTTCTTATAGGTTTCTTGGGCTTCTTTGAAACAAAAACCATGTGATCATATAAAGTTGATGTCTGTAATTTCTATGTCTAATATAAAAAAGCTCTCTAATCTCCATGTCTCATGTAAAAATTATTCTGCCTCAAACTATCAGGACTTCTTGAACAATGTTGAATAGAACTAGCAAGCACAGGCAATCATGTCATGATTCAAAAGATTCTAAAGGAAAAATATTTCGTGTTACATGTCCATTTTTTTTGTAAGTATCCTTTATCAGATTGAGAATGGTCCCTTCCATTAAAACTTCGTTCAACATTTTTACCAAAATAATTTGTGTCTTGCCATTATAGAAATGCAAATTAAAACAATGATAAGATTCCATCTTACACCAGAAAGAATGGCAAACATCAAGCAGTCAAAAAATAGCAAATGCTGGTATGGCTGTGGTCAAAAGGGAAACCTCCTACATTGTTGGCAGGAATGTAAACTAGTACAACCATTATGGAACTCAATGTGGAGATTTCTCAAAAAACTAAAATTAGAAATTCCATGAGACACAGCTATCTCCTTCTAGGTATCTTCCCCAAAGAGTTTAAGATATCATACTGGAAGGGAAAAAAAATACATTAAAAAATATATATAATAGTTAAGATACTTATATAGTTAATTTCTCTTAGTTCATTGAAAAGAAAGGGTTGTGCTAATATTGTTTGGATGATATTTTGTGCCTATATCTTGTGCTCTGAGTAACTTCTATGAATAATGTGAAATATATTAATTGTTACTCTCCTATTAGCCTGCTTTGAAACTCTGTTGTACTGTTATTTTTATTTTTTTCTCTTTAAAAAAGGCATCTTACTATAGCAATACATGCATATCCATGTTCATAGTAACACAAGTCGTAATAGCTAAATCCTGGAAGTGGCCTGTATGCTCATTAACAGACAATTAGATAAAGAAAACATGGTATCTATGCCTAGTGGAATACTACTTGGATGTAAAGAAGGATACATTCAAGACATTTGTAGGTAAATGGATGCACTTGGAAAATAGAACGTTAAGTGAAATAAGACACAAAAGTTTCAATACTGTATGGTATCTCTTATTTGAGTAAGGCAAAGTACAAAGAAAGAAGCATAATAAAGGATAGATAGAAGAGACAGGAGGATGGCTCTCTTGCAGATGGGAAGGGGGCCAGGAGGCCAAGGGTGATGGAAGTAGAGGAGGGGAAGAGGAAATAAGTAGAATAAAGCTATTCCATGTAACAGGAACCTAGTTATCTCAATGAATGTAAACGTTATATGTCATAAACATGAGCAAAGATTAATATCAACAAGAATAAAAATGGGGAAATGGGATTTAGAGGAGCAGGAAGAGAGGTGGAAGAGGATTAAAAAAAGAAATAAACTGTATTATGTACATGTACCTGCTCCCCAAGATGAATGTAAACCGCATATATTGCAAACATGTACTAATAAAATAAAAACAAAAATAAATAAATAACTGATGTTGGATTTTGTTAAATGATTTTATTGAGATGAGCATAAGGTTTACATTATTTATTTTGTTAATATAGTGAATCAAGTTAATTTTTTGTGATAATGATCATGATTTGTCAATTTCATTGGTTTAAGAAATGCCAAATAGATTAATAAAGCATACACATATGTCTGGGCAGGTCTGGGAGATGTGACTTTGGGTACTATACATATGGACCCTAGCTCATTCCTCTGTAGCCCTGTTACCCTGCTCTGCTTCCTGGTCACCATGAATTATGCAACTTTGTTCTGTCACACTCTTCCATTTTATGAAGTTTCTGCCTACAAAACTGCTGACCATGTACTGAATCTCCAGAAACTGTGAGCTAAATTAATTATTTCTTGTTTTTTTTAATTGTGGGTGTTGGATATTTTGTCTCAGTAACAGGAAAGCTGACTAATACAGAAGGTTGGTACCAAGAGAAGAGTCATTTCCATGACCCTACCTAACCATGTGATTTAGAAGCCTTTGGAATTGGTTTGTGGGAGGAGTTTGGAAAGGTTTGGTGATGTAGAATAGAGAAGTCCTACAATGCTATAAAGAGAGATTGACTGGTGATTCTAATTGGAGTTTATCAAATCAGAATACTGACAGGATTTCAGGGAGTAAAGACCAGGCTCAGAGGTTTCAGTTGGGAACAAGGACCTATTAGTAGTTGAGTAAAGATATGTTATACTCTGGCAGAAAATCTGGCTATGTTTTGTCCAAGTCCAGAGACTTTGTCAGAGATTGAGATTAAGGGCAGTGGATTAATTAATCTGGTGGAGGAAATTTCAAGATGACCTCATACTCAGGCTATGGCATGGGTGCTGCTGACTACTTTTAGTCAAGTTTATAGTAAGAATAGGAGGCAAAAGGTAAAACAGAAAAATTTGAAAAATGTAAATTTTGGCCAGAAGGAGCCACATGTTGGGACCAAAAAGTTGTGAGTGCTGCAGATAGTAGAACCATCAAAAAGAAACCAAGTGTTTCCATAGGGATAAGAAGAGGTCTCTTTGGAAATCAGCAAGAACCCACCCACACAGACTCAAAGGTGCCAAAAAGTACATCATTTAAGAGTCCCTGGGACCTCTACTCAAGAAGGGCCTCTTAGGAAATTGGTTCATTTTACTGTGCTCAGTTATCCAGGCATTCAGAGGCTTCTATAGACATAGTCCAAAGGGGTTCAACTCTGCTTAAGCTGACAACCAACCTTGGCATTGTCCATGTGATGTTGATTTTACCATATGCAGAATCCAAGAGTTGTGGAGTCAGGAAGACTTCCACCCAGATTGTTAAGGAAGGCCTGGGAGGTCAGGCAGTATGCTCTTAAGAGGGCAACATGTGAAGCTGTGGAAATGAAGTCAAAGCTGCAGAAGCCAAAAATGGAAATCCTAGGAGGCTGGAAATGCCAGCAACATCTACCCTTGAAAACTGCAACCTGAAAATGAGACCATCAGAGAGAGGCCATAGGAGTGGGGCTGCCAAGACCCTGTGTTACCCGCATCTCAACATCATGTGTCCCAGATGCCAGACATGGAGCTACAGAACTGAATATATACCCTCCTGGATTTTAGCTTTACTTTGGTTTGATTAGTTTCTATTTCTCTGTTCTTCCTTTTAGAATGGGAATGTTTACCCCATGCCATTGCGCCTTGGAATCATGTAACTGAGACTTACGAGGAGTGCCTGGCTCTCTCATTTGTCCCTGCACTAGCTATGGGGAGTGTGACTTGGCCAGTGGTCAGTACTCCCCTCTCCTTTGCTCTCCTTTGCTCCCCTTTGCTGTCCCTTATACCCCAATAGGCTGGGAGAATTTGCTTCCATGTCCTCTCTGGTGATTTAGTACTGTCCTCCTTGACTATCAAACTGACATTTTTCTACTCCAACATGAGCGCAGCTGGACACTTCATTCACTGCTGTTACATTATTGAGACCAAGAGAGGGCAGCTGGGAATGGCTAAGATTAGGAGGTTAATGTTGTCATATGGACCCCATATACCCGCAAGCCTTCCGAAAGATTCCCTGAGTTCGGCCCTCATCCACACTGAAACAAATCTGCAAGCTGCTACATAAATAGCACTTTCCAGGCGCTCCTTGAGTTTTGCCTACAAGGGCTCCCTCCTGCATACTAGCCCCCCTCTGCTGCAGCACAGGCCCTGTTAAATACAGCCTCGCTTTGGTGTTTTTACAAGCCTGCTCATGGTTTATCTCACAGGTAGTGTGGGCTCTGAAAGTCCTGTAAATCAGAATGAACAAACACAGCTGTTAACACTGAAGTGCTCCAGAGACCCGCAGCCGGTGAAGAACAGCAGCTAATGAAGAGGAGCTGCAGAGACCCAGTGTCCAAAAAAGTCAACCTCTGGCGTCCAGTTCAAGCTGGCATCAGATGGTGATGGCTGTCAGTGGCAGTGACCAGCAGCTGGCTGTGTCAAATGTCATGTGGCTATGTCAACTGTTGTTACCTGGTGACATTGGGACTGCTAGCAGTGCTGCATTTGGCTGATTTATGACTTCCCTTTGAACCAAGAAAAACAACCCTAAAATGACTGGCAAAATAACCTGTTCTTTATTTTTACAAGATGTTTTGCCAAACTTGCAATCTTATGATAAATTTCATTGCTGTGATTTCATAGATTTATTATGTATTATTATTACATATGTGTATATAGCTACATATAAAACATAGTATGTTAGTAAATGTGATTTCTTAGGTCTTATGAAATTTTTTTCATCTAAATTGCTGAGGGACATTAGTCTACTTTTCTTTTATTGTACTATCTTTGTCAGGTATCAAAGTTACAGTAGCCTGAAACGAGAGATTTTTTATCTTGTTTTTGGTCTTTTTGAGACAAGGTTTCACTAAGCAGTTGAGGCTTCCCTTGAACTCACTTTATAGCCCAGGCTGGCTTCAAACTCACAGTGATTCTGCTGCCTCAGCCTCCCGAGTGCAGGGATTACAGGAGTACACCACTATGCCTGGCATAAATGGAGATTTTAGTACTACTATTGTTGCCATGGAGTTTTTAAAAATTTCTTTGGAAGGAGGATTGATAAAGGAAGATGGGGGTTTTCACTGAAAATTCAATTTTTAAAATAGATATGAAGATTATATTAAGCTTTTTTATTTGTTTTTGGGTCTGTTTTGTTAAATTGTACTTATCCAAAAATTTGTCTATTTTATCTGAATTTCAAATTTAATTTGTATAAAATTGTTCATATCTCATAATCTCTTTAATAGATGTGGAATCCTTACTGGCCCTATTTCATCCTAGAACTGGTTATTTGTGTTTTTATTCCCCTCCTTTTTTCTTCATTTGCCATGCTAAAGGTATATAATTTATCAATCTTTTCAAGAAATAAATTTAAGTTTTTAAAATTTTTCTATCTGCTTTCTATTTTCTTTATTTGTATCTCTATTATTTTCTTGCTTTTATGTCCTTTGGATTTCGTTTTCTCTGATTTCTATTGTTTTCTGGAAGCTTCAATCATTAATTTCATACATTTCCTTTGTGAGGACATGTATTTAAATGTATAAGTTTCCCTTTAAGAACTGCTTTAGCAGCTCAAAATATTTTTAAATTTCACTCATAATTTTTTACTTGAATCACTGAATCATTTCTAAGTATCTTGCTTAATCTCCAAACTCTGGAGAATTCTTTATCTATAATCTTGATATTGATTTATAATTCAATTACATTTGCCAGAGAATGTACTCTGTATTATATCATTTCCTTGAAATTTGCTAAAACTTGTGCTATGACCCAGCATATAGCATATCTTGGAAATACATAATTTCTAGTTGGTGGACACTTTCTTAAATATATTGGCTTTAATTTGTCCATAATAGGGTCATATTATTCTAAAAATACATATTCATAGTTATACATTTCTTTCTCTGATTTCCTTTACCAATTTTGCCAGAGACTTGTCTCTTTTACATGTCTTCTTGAAGATCAAGTTTTATTGGTTTTGTTGATAATCTACATTTTTATAGTTATTGTTTGCTGTTATTAATTTCTAATTATCTTGTTTTTCATTTACCAGATTATGGCTTACCTAAATTCTACACGTGTCTTTACTCTTTAAATGTATGTTTAGATAAGTGGGTGCATTAATGAATGAATGTTTATATTCAGTTTCCAGTATAACTGAACAACCTGGTGTATGTTAGTCAAGAAAGCCTATTTAATTCTGACTTCTTTCTTCCTGGTAACATTTACCTTTTTAAGGGGTCTCCTCATTTGTCATCTCTTCAAAGAATATTTCATAGACCTTTAATCTGAAATAACCATCATTCCTAATTGCTGTCTATTTTTTTCTTCATCTATATCACATATTAATGTGTTTACTGGTGTATTTCAGTTGTACTGGAAGCTGTAGAAAAAGCCTTATTAATTTATGTGTTTATTTATTCAAATGTTCCTGGTCCCATCAGAAAATAAACTCCATGAGGTCAAAGCTTTCTGTGATTGTTCATTCCTAGAACACGAATGCTTACAGCACTGTCTGACATATAGTAGACCTACAGTAAATATCTGTTGAAAGAATGTATAAATTAATGACTTTAAAACTCTACTACAATCCTGTTTAAAGGGCAATAAAAGTTATCTGAAAGTCTTCTACCAGTTGGTTAAGGAATCTTAAATTTGTAGGGCCAAATTCCATACTCTACAAAACAGAATGTTTAGATTAAGTAATTATTATGTTCTCTTTTAGTTTAAATAAGATGCTTATGGAACTGAAAAGTTCTGTGAAAATGATCTTTAACTGAGTTTTTTTTACATGGGAACATCTGTACTAGATTAGGGAGCAGAGTTGAAACCTTGATTTTGCAAATCTCAGGAACAATTGCTGAAATGGAGACCCAGATCCACTGGATAGTTGGTTCTTTGCAGTTCATCATTTACCCATACCCAGGGTAGTCAGGGTCACACTTAGGTGTACTTGGACTAGCATGTAGGGACTGATAAGAGCCCAAACTTTGTAAGCATTGTCTTGGTTACTTTTCTTCATTGCTGAGACAAACACCTGACACCAAAATGAAGCAAGGAAAGGTTTATTTAGCTCACAATTTCTGGAGATTTAAGTCCATAATCAGATGGCTCCAAGGCAGGGTGGCATGGCACCAGGGCCACCCTTCAAGGCAGCAGCCAGAGCAAAAAGAGCAAACAAGCCTCTTCTCTACCCTTAAATTGTAGACAGGCCACCCCCCCACACCAAAACCTTCAGGGTGGGTGTAACACTCACAAAGTGTCCTTGCCTTCCTTTGCACAGGATGAGGATATTTACAAAGTAAGAACCCTGGTTCCCTGCTAAGTCTCTCAGTTAAACCTCTAAACTGCTCAAGTTGACACAATGTATTAACCATAACAAGCATCTATTGTTCTAAACTGCAGCAGAACTGAGAGTTAAGCCTTCTAAAATATATTCCTGAAAACTTTTCTCTTTCATAGTTAGGATATTCACAAACAAAACTATAAAAGCTTGAAGTAGGTAAAACCGTGCAAATAATTTTTCTTTTTGTCCTGCTTACTGAAACATCCATCTTGTCTTAATTGATTTTAAGTGATCCTGGCCCTAGTTGGGTTAACATTGATGCCATTTCCTCCAGTTCATCTCCTGTATTTCATTGCATGAAATCTCTTAACCTACTTGTTTCACCTGAGAGGAGATATCCCTCATGTTATTCAAAAATATAAGGGAATTATTAAAATGAGTTGCCTATGACAAGTATTAGCCTACTGAGAAGGAAAATAAGATCTAGTTGTTGTGCAAGTACAGAAAGCAGCAGCTTCACGAAGAGGATTTGGAGATGAAGAATCACAATTGTATGTGTTCTCTAGGGTTTCAGTGGCCACTGGAGGCCATAATGTGTTCCTTGCTCTTGTACGTTGAGATAAGGAAGAAAACTCATGCAATTTTATCAAATCAGGTCTCCTGGCATTGCAAAGAGCCAGGGTGTCTTAGTTATTTTTCTCACTGCTGAGACAACATACCTAACAACTGAAGTTAAAGGAGTAAAAGATAATTTTGACTCACAGTTTTTAGAGGTTTCAGTCCATACTCATCTGGCGCCAAGACAGAATGGCATGGCAGAGGGCGCCATAGAAGACAAACAGGCCACGGCAAAAAGCAAGGCAGGCAGAAGGTAGCAAAACAGTGATGCTGGTTCACTATCAGGATAGTCTGCCCTGAGGGCAGGTAGCACTCATATGCAGGGTATGGCACCCTTAATCCCAGAATTACACCACTAATCCTGCCCTCACATCTTTAATCCTAGCATCAAACACCCTAGATCTTGACACCTCTGAAAAGCCCCACCCATGATCACATGAGGCTTTGGAGAAACATCTAGATACAAACCATAACACAGCGTGAAAACACTGAGAAAAGTACTTGGCCACAAACTGGAAACCTAATCTCATCTCCATGTTGTCTTCAATCATCTGTGCAGCCTTTCTGAACCTCAAACTTCAAATTTTTAAAATAAGGAGCAGAGCTTTCAGCTATAAAAGACATATATATTCACACATGTCTCTGATCTTTCCTAAATCCCATGAAAATAAGTGTGAAGGGATATTTTTAACAAAGAAAATGAAAGCTGGAGATGAAAAATGGCAATAAAATTTGGAAGCTGGAATGCAGATGGAATTCACTGTCCAAGAACACTAAATCCCAAAAGTCAGTGAGGAAAGTTGAGAAATAATCATGTTTGCACCACTGAATCCTCACAAGTCTAAGCATTAGTAGGACTTGACATCTTTGGTAGTGAGGGTAAAGATGAGGCTGAAAATAGGAGAACAAAAGGAAAATCTGTTGAAAAAGTTTGATTCCAATTTTTTTCTCATTCTCACGAAATCGAATGTCTCTTGTGACCCACTCAGGAAAAAACTAGAAGGTCATTCACTGGAGAGGATTAAACAGA